>JAQIXJ010004351.1:0-10994 GCA_034700185.1 Phthiracarus laevigatus | reverse complement strand
AGCCCGGCTCCGAGCCTGAGGTTCAGGCTCAGGTTCAGGCTCCAGAGGCTCTCAGGCTCTAAACCATCATCACTAGTCCGTCCATCCGTAAATAAGTATGTTCATAGTCTTAATTTTATTAAGGAATTTCACATAATTCTTATATTGATAAAGGGATTTAAATCGTTATTAGTAATAGTATATTTTTTACATTCGTTTTCATAAATCTAGGAAAATTTGAGCTTTCTATGAATGTGTATATGAATGTGGAAATTTTAAAGTTATAACGAGTGCGACACAATTCTACTAAAGCCTGGGAAATGTGGATAAATTATATTCAATATATTTTTATTTGTCAAATAATTCCAATATAGGTTATCATCAATTGTTTCAGAATTAGTTTCACGTATTCTTGAAATATTAAAGTCAGTAAACGAATATGATGAACGGGAGAGAAATTATTTGATTAATGAATTAGATATTGAAAAATCGAATCTTAGAACTTTGCAACTTGCAATAATATTTCACACATTATTAGTTTGCATGAAATATAAATGTGTTATAGACGAGAGCCTACACACATAAAAAAATCTATTGATTAAAAGAAGAAATGAAAAATTACGCTGAGCCTAAGTTTCCACAAGAGGCTGTAGGCTGACATGTTATAACATATCTTAAATATTCTATAAGCTTAGGCTTAGGCCAGCATATTTTTTATAACCTTAGATTTAGGCTGTAGGCTCGATATAAAAAATAATTTTTAAATGAATATATCAAATGCAATCGCAATACTCGAAGCATGAAATTATTATGTTTTTCTCTATTAGATAATTTTTTCATAAACTTATTTACAGATCAATAAGAAATATGTCATTAAATAATAGCTTAGAGGTTAGTCAGCCTATTTTGTTGTAGGCTGTAGTCTTAAGCTCCTGTGAACATTGTAGGCTTATGCTCTAGGCTGCAGCCTTAGCCTACAAAAAACATAGGCTTAGGCTGTAGGCTCAGACTAAGCCTATGCCTAAGGTTAGGCCATCTAAATCTTTCATCTCTAATTAAAAGCCAAACATAATAATCATAAAAACTTTATAAAACTTTATTTTAAGGTAGTTTATGTAAACAAACCATATTTTATTCATTCCGATTTTGTATATAAGCAACTGTTAAGTCTCATTTCATTTTTATTATAAAAATTTTATAAATAAATTTTCAATTTAATGGATTCATTATATTATTTTATTAATTTAAATATTGTTGAACAACATTTATTAAGTGTACGGCTTGTGAAACGATAAGTGTGGGATAAGCTCGTAGCAAATGTCACATGACAACCAGCCTAATTAATGTTCGTAATTATAAGTAAGTCACAAATTCTATGAAGAAATAGGGTAAGGAATGTGACCTTTTAGGAGTTTTCAAAGGTATAAGAGTCAAAATATTTATTTAAGAATATGTAAATTTGATATTCTTTATGCTAATTATTGGATACGGAAACAATCAATTACATGTTTTTCTAGTAACAAGAATAAAATATTATTAAAGCGTACATAATCTAATTTATTTGCTACGCTATTCATTTTCTACATTCTGTCGAAAAAGAGTTCATATTAAGTTAATATAAATAATTTAAGATATTTCCGAATGCTCTCAACAGAATATTAATTAAAGTGGTAGCAAACAAAATTTTAATTTCATAAACAAAATAAATGAAAGCAATTATATTGCCGATAAACCAAAGATAGTAAACTCCGATTAGCTTCTGATTCTCTAATTTAACAAACGAGTATTTCTGCATCCAGTTTTGTTTATTTTGCGATTCGTGTTTAATCTTAGAGGAAGATTTAAGCCAATGGTTATAAATACCATTTGCTTGCAATCGAAATATTCTAACATCAAAATACAATAATTTTGAATAAATAATTCAGATAATAATTTTTGATCATAAATAAATCGTTATTTACAAACTATCCATATCCTTATTCAACTGTTTGCGCACATTAGACACCTGTAATGAATAATAACCACATCCAAAATCTTGTTTTGAAACGTGGAGTTCATTTTCTATCATTTGAATCCATTTTGGTCTTTCATATTTAAGCAAATTCTCAAAATATGTTTGTTGAATAACCATTACATAATTGCCTGATTTTAATTTTGTAGCAATACTAGTATCGTTGCGATACTTCGAGGAATATATATGATCGTGAATTAGTATTAATCGTTTTCTGAAATCTTTTGCGAGATAATGCCCTGTTGTATCATCTTTAACGAATGATCCGAATTTACTAACAGAAGTTGAAATTATATAAACATTTTTATTATTGAAAAGATCTTCAAAAGTGTCGAATACATCTATTTCTGGATTTCGGATAAAGAATGAAAGCAATACACTTGAAAATGCAGCCAACAGTACAGTACACGGTAATAACCAAACTGTTAGCACATATCTTTTTGACTTCATTTTAATTTCATTGCGATATTCTTTCGCTGGAAACGGTTCCGTTAATAATACAGTTGAAATTTGCTTTAATGATTTATTGATTAGAATTTTATCGATTAAATTCATGATTTGTGCCGTTAACAACATTAAGGTGAGCAGTGCCGACCAAACTTCTAGATCAAAACTGGCGAAATAAGTAAACGCAGACCAATTTTTAATCTTAATAACTGATATGATGACATCTGAAGGACTATAGCCAACCATTCGGCTTAACGAAACTTTAAAGTTATAACGAGTGCTCATTTCTGCTAAAGCCTGTGGAAATGTTGATAAACCAATGTCTAACTTATTTTCAATTGTTAGGATTTTCCAATTTATAATATCTGCATTGTATCCAGAATAAGTTTGACGTAATCTTGAAATACTTTTTAAGGAAATAATTATGGTTAAGCATGTAAATAATTTAAAGTGTACTATAAACGGGCAGAAGAATTATTAGTATCAAATAAACATTAGATTTTTGCCACAATTTTTGCCATTATTTATTAAAATCAAGAAAGGAATTTTTGGATTTAGAAAGTGAAAATTTTTGTAATTATTTGGTAGAACAGGGCTTTTCAAACTTACTATTTTCGGGAGCCAAAACTTCGAAAAAATTCTTCTGCGACCCATAATTTCATTTCTTTATTTTTAAAAATTAATGAGAATGATATGCTTCCATCTTAGCACATTATTTATCAATATTGTGAGGAATATTTGACAGTTCTAATCCCAAATCATTTTCAGCATTTAATTTTTGTCTATATTTCGACTATAAATAAGAATATCATAAAAGGTTTATTTTTCAGTTGTCAACATTATGCCGCCACCCAAAACCAATGCTAATTTCAAAAAAAGTTTTTGAGATTAATTACTTTTTGAAAATAACCCAAATTTTTAATTCTACGGCCGCGACCATAGTTTGAGAATCTCTGTAGTAAATCACAAGTTTTTTAGCTCACTTTGAAAAAGTCAGCTATTGGATTTGACATTGTCCGTCCGCCGTCAGCTATTGTCCGACTGTTTGTGACTCTGGCAATCAAAAATCAGTCAAAAATGAACAAAATTGGGTCAAAAATGTGTCATAACTGAGTCAAACTGGGTCAAAAGTGGCTTTAATAGGGGCAAACAGGGCTTAAACTGGGTTAAAAATGGGGTAATTTTGGTCAAAACTGGCATAAAATGGTTAATATCTGGGCAAATATGAGTAAATTTTGGTGTCACGCGTCTTAATAATTTTGCTAAAACAAATTTTGATCACTTAAAAAATAATTGAATCAAAGTGAGTGCATTACTAATGTTCATTCTTGTTTAAGGTACGAAAATATAAATAGAATAGAAATGCGCCAAAAAATAGTATGCAATTTATATTAATGTCAAAATTAATTTTCTCTGTTAACTTTGCATAAGTCATCGTTATGGTTATATAAAAAGAATAATGAATACATATAATTTATAAAAACAAATATATAACATACGTGTATCCAAATAACTTTGATAATTCAACAATTATGTGTATTAATACACCACATATATGGGTTTCATTGTAAAATATAAATGGTTTTCTCTTAAGTGCCAAATAAAGTTTTACTGTATTGTTCATATCGACAGTAGTATTTGTTGAAGAAAATGTTCTTTCACTATTTTCGGAGAGATAATAGCAATTCATTTTCTGTTAGTATCCAAACAAAGCTTTAAAATATTTTTCATTATTCAATAGTCATAGTTTTCGTTATTCAATAAGACCTGTACATACATAAAAAGCAAATATACAACAATAGAAAATATAAATAACAAATAGTAAATCGCAGAATCATTAATGAACTTTATATTAATTACAATATACAACAAATAGTTCTTTTTTAATTAATATTTCGTCTATCATTAGTTTACATAATAAATAATTATACTTGATTGCAACTCATTTTCAGTGTTGATCCAAATATTTTTTATCTGAATTTTCTGCAATTAAATGGATTTGACATGACGTCCGTCCGTGTCACTTGATGTTGATTAAGGGTACTTAACTGATTTCTTGTTTAAAAAAGATATTTTAATGTTTAACTGCCAAAATCTATGATCAAGTTAGCCATAAATATGATCAAAACTGGTACTTAACTAGTCAAAACTGACCAAAATAGGGTCAAAATTTATTAATTTTGAAACACGAATAGTCGATATTGAAACAAAGCGTTTTATTAAATTGGGAAACGAATAATTAACGAATATAAATTTGTTCGTTATGCGAACGAAAAACGTTATGATTGCGAAACAACGAATGAATAATCAAACAAAGCTAGCGTTGCTTATATATGCGAGAAAAAACGGGCAAAACTATTATTATAACGCTCTCTAGAGTGTCATGAATGAAAAATAGCGTCCAATTCGTTTTTTGCGATTTTGCGTTTTTCGTATGTGATCGATGCTGTATCTTTCATTACCGAGATTTTGCGATAATATGCACGGAACGACTATTTCAAGCGACAACTGATTTTCCGATGTATGATTGTCGAAAATTCGATACCTCACATTAGCGCGAATTTTATTATCGAATTTTGTGTGCGGTTTGTTTAAACGTGATTTTCTTACCATTTGGACAGTGTGCGAACTCTCAATGGCATTATTTTTAGATTGATTGATAATTTGGTCGGATGTGACGTTATTTGATGTTGCCAAACCTGTGTGAAGAAAACCAGGAGCGATTGTGAATATTGTGTTCATAGACGTGGCTTTACTTACTTGTTTCTACATCGTCATCGTTTTCGTTGAGTGGTAAATCTAGTTAGCGATACCGTAGACCGTTGTAGCGTTATTTGTGTGATGAATGGCATCAGCGGTGGCTAACTGCATGTTAACGTTACGAGGAAATTATCGATGCCAGAGTTATTCGATTAGTCCCAAGTCCTGACAGTAGCGAATTGGCTCAGTCGTTGAGAGTGTGGATTCCGGTTGTTGAATCGGGCGTGTTTCCTGTTGGCACCATCTCGAGCAATAAATGAATGCTGAGTCGACAACCTCTGATGTTGTCCTATCACGAGTCGAGATATTCGTTACATAACTTTTCGTAAATCGTTTTGACTTAATTTTCTTTTAGCCAAAGCAGTAGATAACCATTTATCGTTTGATCCGGATGATACTGTTGCGAGTAATATGTGATAATATTCTGGCATTCCTTAGTTCAAATGTGCGATTTGGTTGATTTCAAATATTCCCGCCAAATCCAATAGTCGTCGTTTATCGATATAATATGTCAACACGCTTTGGATGATTGACAGCTTACGCTTTAATGCCTTTACCAGTGGATTGACGGTAACTCTCCTAAAACGTTGAATTATTAGTCGCTTAAACTCATTCCATGTATTCGTGCCAAGTAGTGGTAATACGTCGAGTACGAGCCACTCAATCACTTCTCCAGTGACATGGCTTCCGAGTGATATGAATCCGTCTTTTTCGGAACTGCCATTTGGTACTTATTCTAAAAAATCGAGCCATGCGTTGAATTTATTTGAGAATACGCTTCCCGAGTATTTCTCACTTCTGAAACACTTATTGACGAATTCGTAGGTGAAGGCGAGCGGAGTTTTTCAGCCCGCGAACCTCATTGTGAGCGCGAAACGAGTATGCGTTTGTTTCGTTGATTAATCCACATTGTCTTTTATTTAACGAGTAATCAAGTGCGATCGAGTTAATAAGTTAACGATGCTGGCTATCGTTATATCCTGCCGACTGCGCCAATTGAGACACGAATAGTCGATATTGGAACAAACCGTTTTTTTAATCTGGAAACGAATAATTAACGAATATAAATTTGTTCGTTATGCGAGCGAAAAACGTTATGATTGCGAAACAACGAATGAATATTCAAACAAAGCGAGCGTTACTTATATTTGCGAGAAAAGGCGGACAAAACTATTATTATTACGCTCTCTAGCGTCTCAAATTATGACCTTTAGTTTACGAAATCCAGGCAGACATTTTGATATATAAATCAGAATATTAAACGATTGAAAATATAAATAATTAATAAAGACAATTATATTGAATATGAGAATAACAAACTGCAGAATCTTAATTGTTTTTTATGTTGAAGTGTCTTTGATTTTTATATTAAATCATAGTCCCAAGGTCTGAAGTTCCTTAACGATGTCAGATTTTGAAAATTTGAATTTTTAAAGGGTGGGGTCAAAAATTCATCGGATTTAAACGACAATTATTTCGACCAAAAAATTTCACATTTTCCAATTTAAATTATTCACTGGGAGTGGCCATCTTTTACAGAATTCTAGGAGGGGGTCAATCCTGGGCAAACACTCCTCTTTGGTAACTATGTATTAAATACAATCTAGAACTAATAGTTTCTTTAATTAATGTTTCTCACATTATTCGATAAAATAAAATATAAATTTTAATTGAATAAAATCCTGGAAAATGCTCGAAATCAATAGTTTGTGACAGTTTCTGAAGAAATGGTGGAGGAATGCGGCCTTTAAAGAATTATCAAAAATGAGAGAGTTTTATTAAAAATCAAAGTGTTTATTTCAGAAAATACAAAACAGAATATTCTTTACGCTAAATATTGGTTACGAAAACAAATACTTAAATTTTTATCTAATTAATAGAATAAAGTGTTGTAAAGCTTATATAATAGGTAATTTGTTTTAATTTTATCATAATATTCTAAAGAATTTTATACAATGCGTACAAAATGCATTCATATTCATCATTATTTAATAATATTTCCGGGTACTCTCAACAAAATACTAACAATAGTAATGCTTAATAACTTTTTAATTTCATAAACAAAATAAATGAAAGCAATTATATTGCCGATAAGCCAAAGATAGTAAACACCGATTAGCTTCTGATTCTCTAATTTAACAAACAAGTATTTCTGCATCCATTTTGGTTTAATTTGGGATTTGGGTTTAGTCTTTAACGATGATTTAAGCCAACGATTATAAATTCCATTTTCTTGCAATCGTATTATTCTAATACAAAAATAAAATAAAATTCGAATAAATACAGACATTAAGATAACTTTTTCCGAATGATCATAAGGAACTCGAAGGAATAGATATATTGTTATTTACAAACTATCCATATCTTTATTCAACTGTTTGCGCACATTCGACATCTGTAATGAATAATAACCCCAACCAAAGTCTTGTTTCGAAACGTGGAGTTTATTTCCTAGCATCTGAATCCATTTTGGTCTTTCATAATTTATAATATTGTCGAAAAATGTTTTTTGAATTACCATTACATATTTGCCGGAATTTAATTTGGTAGCAATACTGGTATCGTTATGATACTCCGGAGCAAATAGTTGATCTTGCATTAGTATTGTACGTTTTCTAAATTCTTTTGCGAGATAATGCCCTGTTTTATCTTCTCTAACAAATGTTCCAAATAAACTTACAAAGGGTGAAATTATGTAAACATTTTTATCATTGAAAAGTTCTTCGAAAGTGTCGAATACGTCTATTTGTGGATTTCTAAGAAAGAACGTAAGCAATACACTTGAAAATGCAGCCAACAATACAGTGCACGATAATAACCAAACTGTTAGCACAAATCTTTTTGATTTCATTTTAATTTCATTGCGATATGCTTTCGCTGGAAACGGTTCCGATAACAACACAGTTGTGTATCGCCAAACATGCGTTGAAATTTGCTTAAATGACTTACTGGTCATAATTTTATCGATTAAAGTTATTATTAGTGCCGTTAACAATATCGAGATGAATAGTGTTAACCAAATTTCTATATCAAAACTGGCGAAGTAAGTAAACGCAGACCAATTTTTAATCTTTACAACAGATATGATGACATCAGAAGGGTTATAGCCAACCATTCGGCTTAATAAAATTTTCAATTTATAATGATTTCGACAAAATTCTGCCAACGCCTGAGAAAATGCTGCCAAACCAATGTCCAATTTATTTTCATTTGTAAGATTAACCCAATTTAGACTATCCTCAAGGTATCCAGAATTAGTTTTATGTATTCTAGAAATACTTTTATAAGTAAACAAATAGAATGAAAGGTATATTATTAGATAAAAAGTAAAGATTAAGAATGTTTACACTTTTTTAGTTTTTAGCTCATTTTGTAAATGTCGAGATATTAGATTTGCAATGTCTGTAGACTATTCTGTCAATATAAATCTTTGTGTGTATCTGTGTACTTTTTTGAAAGATAGGAGACTTTAAATGCGCAAAAAAATGCATTAAAAAAATACTAAAATTGACAATAAATTGTCCAATCTCAGGACAAAATGAACAATTATTTTTATTAGGGGCAAAACAGGGGTTAAAATGGATCAAAAAAAACTTAAAGTGGTGCAAAATTTGGCCAAACTGACACTAAATGGGCTACAAATAACAGAGGCACTTATGAGTAAATTTTGATGACGCGTCTTAATACTTAAATGTTATGACACGCGCCTAATTGTGTCTATAAGAATATTTTTGATGTTCACGCGTCGAAAGAATGCATAAAAATATTCTAAACACTCAGTGAAGTACTATTTATAATAATGGTTTAAAGTACAAAAAAATTTAGCGAAACAATTAAAAATTAAAAGTTTTGTTTATTTAAAAATAAAATTACAAAAATGTTAAGCAACAATATAATAAGTTTTTTTGGGTAACAGGAATCGGATTTTTATCATTCACTTAAAAAATATTTGAATCAAACTGAGCGCAATACTAATGTTCATTCTTGTTTTCTGTTAGAAGTGTTTTTGTGAGATGTAAATATAGTGTGCTAGTGCTATTATATTCTTGGTGCGAGAATAAATAAAGAATATATATATGACCCAAGCGAATCAAAAAGAAATCAAATTAGAATTACTAGTCTGTTATTATTTTTGGTACGAGAATAAGAATAGAATAGAAATGAGACAAAAAGTGTTGATCGAGTAGAATAAGAGTGGCATTGTATGCGATATATAAATCAATACGAAATTACGTTATAACTAGAGACGAAAAATTCAGTACTAAAAACGGAGTGAATTCAGGAAGGAAAAAGGAAAACAGTTTACAAATCAGGATTATTCAAGAAAATAAACTAAAACTTGTATAAAAGTTGTTTTTGACCGAAAAACTAATGTTTTTTCCTTTAAAATAAATTCAGGATTATTATAAATTTTTATGAGTTATCATAATTTCCAATTAAAAATTCAGGATTTTCAGGAACATTAAATAGGTATCAAAATGCTTATTTTTATATGATTCGTACACATCTTTTTATAGTATTAGTTGTATCTATTTCCTATAAAAATAAGGGGTATCCTGAATTTTTCGTCTCTAGTTATAACTGTTTTAAAAATTGGTCCAAATTAACGTTCAAAGTTATCTCTGTATGAATTTTTATTATGCTTTAAATTTAGTAGAATATTGATTTTAACGCCATTTTAACGAATAAATTAATGAGTATATAGCATACCTGTACCCAAACTTCTTTGATAATTCTACAATTATGTGTATTAATACACCGCATATATGAGTTTCATTGTAAATTAAAAATGGATTTTTAATAATTGTCAAATACAATTTAACTGTATTTTTCATATCCATAGTTGCATTTGTTGATGAAAAAGTCGTTACACTATTTTCGGACAAATAATAGCAATTCATTTTTTGTTATTATCCAAAATCATTTATTTAAATATATAATAGGTATTAAAAAATGTTTTAATATTTGATATTAAATTTATGAAATCCAATCAGATCATGTATGTGTATACTCATAAAAAACAATTATACAACATTAGACAAATATAAATAATTAATAAAGATAATTATTTTGAATAGGACAGCAAACAGTAAATCGAAGACTCTTAATGATTTTTATGTTTTCAAGTCTTACAAATTTATATTAATTACAATCTAGAACTAATAGTTCTTTTTTAATTAACATTTCCATCATTAGTTTACATAATTTATAATTTTACTTCATAACTAAACTATTTAATGTTTTTAATCATCAGTATGTCAAAGACTCTGAAATAATGGGCCACTTTCAAAAATTTTTAAACATCTAATTAAGAAAAAAAATAGTATAAAACATATTTTTCTAATTAACAAAAAAAATTAATTTTTTTAAAAAAATTTGTGGACTTTATTTCTGTAAGAACGAGTCTTATTTCAAAAATCGGAAAAATTTAATAATTTTATTTAAAAAATAAATAAAATATTATCTTCGCGTGGAAATAACATTTTAATGCTCGTATAACGTATTAAATTGTTTATATTCTTGTAAATGACGGTTATATAATTTTAATTTCTTTTATTTTGTTTTATTATTGCATTTCACACTAAACTTTTTCGAGCAATACAACAATAGGTTAAAAGCTTTTAGTAATTGTTAGGTAACTTTCATAAAAATAGCTGATTTTAAAATTGAAGGATAACGTGACGGAGAGAGAGAGAGAAATATCATTATTTTAATATATAACTAGTTAGAAACCCGCTTCGCGTGGATATAACATGCCCGTATAACATATTATATTGTTTATATTAACTGTCATTTT
>JAQIXJ010004350.1:0-10995 GCA_034700185.1 Phthiracarus laevigatus | reverse complement strand
AGAATTTGCCTGAAATTGCTTAGTAATCATTTTTGTCATAATGAGCTTGAAATGCCTGAATTATATTTGATAACAGAAAGTAAACTTAATTATTAAACAAATATAATAATGAGTTTATTGTTGAACACATTTCACGAGTGTATTTTAGAAATTTATTGTTTTAACGAGAATTTTAAATTAAACGTTTAAAACTTAACAATGTTATTTAAAAATATAAATTCTTAATACACTTTACTTAATCTCAACTTACTTTCTTAATATCACAAGTTATAGTGAAAATTTAATTTGAAATTTTAAGTCATTTATTTAAACTCAGTACTCAAACTTGTAATAATTTAAGTTAATTTTGTGGTAAGTGTGCGATATATAAACGATAAACGTCTTCATAACATAATTGTAAATTAAAATCGAATTTTAGTTTTAAATTTTTATTGTTGATCTCTTAATGCGTTACTTATGATATATAGTTGTTTAGATAGCGAATACCTAACATAAGAGTATTGAAATTATCAATCCATAGACAATGTCTAGTCAAAAACCGACCGAACTACGATCACAAATTGGACCATTAGAACATCTAAAGGTTGACGTAGGCATTGGCAGAGTGACTAAATCATTCAAAGTAACCATGAATGTGGTCAATTCTCTGCATAATTGGGTTCTGAACGTTACGTTCAGCGGTAAAGCGTTAAGTGTTAAGGTAATTACAGTATATGTTTAGTGGTTATAAAATGCTGATTTTGATTTCACATTTTATAAATAACTATAATTTTTTTTGCAAAACTTCTACTATATATAACTAAAAATAAACCTTCAACTATATATTTGAAATAAATCACTCACTTCTGAGATAAATATTGTGTCAGTATTAACAACTTTTCATTTTTTTGTTTAGAGTTTTTCTATAAAAACATTTTCAGAAGAAATTTTCTCTTATTTTATAATGATTTCTATTCATAAACGTGTTTATCGTTTTGATGTTTTACACGACAAACGTTTTGACATTATTTTAAATACATGTTAGATTAAAAGTTGAGACTAGTTATGCGGTTATCACTAGTCTTATCGATGAAAGCCCACTTTATTAAGCGATCATAAGGCAAAGTAATTGCTATTAATTATTATTTATTTGAAATAATCTTTGTATGCACACTGTTCAAGACATGATCCATAATTTTACATTTAATTAAACCATTCGTTGAACACGTTTTTTAAATAACAAAGTTTTTGTATCATTTTCGGTGTTTTTATTTAATAACAAGTTATTCAATAAACAGTAAATATTTAAAATGAAACTGAAACTTAAGTTCATATTTACAACTTTAGACTTATAGATTTGATGAAACTAAATATGAAATTTATGCCCAAAACAAGTTTCTATGGACTTTGATTTAAACTTAAAACATAGATTCGATAGGTTTTAATTTTAGACTTACCGAATATTTCTGTTATAATTATTTTTGGTTAAAGTCTACTTAAGGGAACCAATTGTTGTGATAGAGCATTAAATTTAATAAACATGTTAAAAATAGCGGTAAAATATACCGTAATTTATTTTATTGGAATCCAATTAAGTGCCTGTAATACTAGTTTTTCCAAAAAAAGAACCAATAAAAATATAAATTGAAATTAATCATCATTACTGTAATACTTTTAACGATAGAATTTTTTTATAAAGTAATTTCACTGTTTTTTAATAATTTTTAAAATTAATTTTATAGCCCAGTGTTGGTGAAGTGACTACAATCGATTCTATCAGTTGGGAAATACGCTCGGCTTCTCCGATTGATGCCGGATTGTTTGGTTTGGACGTGATCTTCGAATACAGCGAGGATTCTCGTATCGAAGTACTTACAGTCACTTTTAATGACACGATTGCTACCATTAATAATGGTAAATTATTTATTGTTACTATATATAAATATTATATATATTTAATTCATTAATATTTTATTTAAGGTAATGATTCGCAAGTCGTTTAAGTGGTGTATTATTTATAGAAGTTTTCAAAATTTTATTCAAAACATTAAATTTAATTAGAATGTAATATATTTGATATAAAACTGATTTTGATGTAGTATTGTATTTAATTTTTTATATTAAATTTATTAAATTATTAGTCTAAATATTGATTCATTATTTCTTGCATTAATTACATAATCGATAATTCCTCTGAGATAGGAATTAGAAAAAGACCAAAATATTAGACTTTTCATTTTCAAATAGGAAACAATAAAAAGTGAAAGATTTTTTTAAGAATTAATTAAATTTTATTGCTAATTGTTAATGCAATTATCTAAAAAGGTCTGAGACTAATTAACCGACAATTCTATGCGCAGAAACTAAATCAAACAAATGAAAATAAAATCCAATTAATACTCGAAAAGCATTATCGAATGTGCGATCAAATAAACACTTATAACAATTATTGGTCTAAGTATATAATGTTGACGTGTACCACATTTATTGCGGTTATTTGCTTTCTGTTGTATCAGATATTATTTTCCGAAACAAAACTGATCGTTTGGATCGTATTCATTATAATTATATGCGGAAATAGTTTCGCGTTAAGCGTTTGCGTACTTTCAAGCGCTTCGTTGGCACGCGAAGCTCACTTAAGCCACAATTATTTGTTGACATTAACTAACAATCATCGGTTTGACGTAACTTTTAGACGACGACTACTTTTGTACTGTCAAAGAATCGGAAGTATTATACCAATGGTAGGATTTTCGTGCGCAGATTTGTTTGTGGTCACGCGTTCGTCGTTCGCACACGTTAGCACTAAACCATATTTTTTAAGGCCGTTCTCTATTATCCCAACAGTTTTTGACAAGTTTTGTCTGCATTTGTATTGTTAAGGTTACATAATTATATAATTTTTAACAGCTATAATGCAGGGATAATACAGAACTACCTTTTGTTGCGTTATAAATTGAAACAATTTTGTTTATAATAGATTCTGGTGCTTATTGGTTCTTATTTTTTGCTTGTCGTCGATTTTACAGCTTTTTAAAAGTGGTTTACAGAAAAGAGTGTAATTTAGATTTGAAGTAATCTATTACATCAACAAATATTGTTAATTAATTGTTTATTTGTTAAATAGTTAGAGATTTCCGTTCACTACATCACATACCAATGGTGTCAATTACTATAATGTTTTTCTTCTGTTTCTAATGCCAGTTGTATATTGTTTTATTGTTGCATATCATACATATTCTTGTGCAACATTTAAAAATTATATTATGATTTGATAAGTGAGTAAGAAGAAAAATTCGGTACTGTTTTTTATAGTCTCGCTCAGTATTGTTGCAAACTCACGATCATTAAGCTGAAGATATGATTCAGTACTGGACGTAAATTTCAAGAAATAGGAGTGTTTAATGTTTTTGAATTTTAACGATATTGAAATTTTATGTGTTGTTTGCTAATCTTAGGTATAAAAGTTATATTTTGTTACAAGCAAGTGAATTATTAACAATATTTAAACCTACTATTTGCATAATAGCTTTAATTTATTATTTGTTGTTCCGGGTTGTTATTAATATGCTTCATTTAAACTATAAATTACAATTATTTGAGCGAAACTTTATAACAAAATCATAAAAATTAATAATTAAATGAATAAAAGTAGTATTTGCCGCACTAATAACAATAAGCGGTTATACTTTACTATAATATAAGTATAACTGTATTGAAAATTTTATATTTCTAAGTTCTATTCAATAGTTCAATTTCTAATTGAATTTATTCCACTAATTTACAATGTTTTTATAATACTTAATCTATTTATTACATGATATACTGTAAGCCCAAATCTATCCGTTGTAATGTTATGACACATACAGCTTTGTCACGATTAATATATTTAATAAATTAGGATTAAATTTCATGAATATAATTAATGAATTAATGTTGGATTAAAGAATAATAAACTGTATTACACTTAATAAGTTTGCAATAATAATATTAATAAAATATTCTACACACCTGAGTTTGCAAATAAAACATAAAGGAGAATAAATTTAGTTACAATAATCCTGAAGTTTTTTTATAAATTAGTAAAATGCATCAAAAATCAGATTTTCCGGCACTAATAGCTCGCCATCGAAATACGACCTAAATTGGGTGCTCTTATAGAAACCAACGGTAAACTCGTAACAAATTTCAGGATTCAATTTTGCCTTTGCTATGATTTTATCGAAAGTTAGACCAGTTATAAGCGGATTACATGCGAAATAAATAGTCTTTATTTGTGAACAGTTATCAATGATATCAGAAACTCCAGCGTCAGTTATATAGGGATTAATACCAGTATAGCCTTTCAGTTTGATTTGTTGCAGATTTTCGATGTTCGCTATTGAATGCAACGTACGATCTGTTAGCTCTTGTTGGGTAACCAAAACCAATTTCTTAATAAACGGACAGTAGATATCGATGTCCTTCACGCTATCGTCCGTTAAGTATTGGTAAACAATTTTGAAATGATTTAAATATTGATTGTCGACCAGTGATGACACCGAACCAAAGTTTACGTTATTCTGCTTTACAACAATCACCAGTGTTTCCAGTTGTTTGAATGCGCCGAACACTTCCAATATCGAAGTATTGCATAGAAAATTTGCGGTTATTTTAAACCGGATTTTAGACAGCTTTAAACAATTTTCCGCAATAATTTTCATACCGTAATCAAGTGTTACGCTAAACACCGAATACGTTGAATAGATTCTTAGCTGCAGTTCTTCGATATTATTAAAACGAGCGATTTGTGTCATCGATTCGTAATAATCGGAAAACTTTACGTTAAAGTAGACGTGAACTTTAAGAACCAAAATCTGTTTGCTATATGTGTCGGCGAAACGCTCAAATTCTACTAAATCCTCAGTGGATTCGAGCATTAACTCAATATAGATTAGTTTTGAGAAGTACTGCTTATTGGCTATGAATAGCGATATTTTTGGTTCAAAAATTGAACTTAAGTTTGGGCAATACGACAGAAATTTATTCAATAATTGCTGGTTAGCTGTGATTCCGGCGAATTGGTTGCGATTAAAGTTGTAAAACTTTATTAATTTTAAATTTTTGCCGCAAATCCGACCAAACTTCACTAAACACTGTTCATTGAGCTCCGTATCAAATATAGGTAATTTGATTACTTTTAAATTCTTACAATAATTCGCAATTATTTCCAATATTTCTCCGTTAATGCTATAATTGGCGTTACGATAACTCTCAATATTCGTAATATTAGGACATTTGCGTAATACGCTAATCAAAGCATTTTTATTCAATTTATGCGCATTATTATTGTAGCTGACAACCAAATTTCTAATATTATCACTAAAGAATCCGCCAAACTCTATGCACAGTAAGTGCTGGCTCTTTAAAATACATCGCTTCCACTGTTTCGATACGCATTCAAAAACCAGTTTGTCCTCGAATGGCAAATAAAGTAACAATTTTTCGCATAAGTCATCCTTAAAACGATCGAACGAATCTCTGGAATAAAGTTTAATAATGATTTTACTGTTGCGCTTTTCGTCTAACACTAATTCAGTGGTTAATTGTTGATCAGTTTTAGCCATATTATCTGGTTTTATTGGCGTATATGCATCATTAGCTTCCTCTTCTTCTATGATGATTTCAATTTTACCATTTATGATACCTTTTGTTTGATAGTTGTTGTTATGATTTAAGTTATTATTTTTCATTTCTTTGGAGTTTGACTTTCCAGCGCACAAACCCATTGTAGTTATGAGGATTACAGTAATTTTTGTAGTAATTATTTAAATGAATTAACTATCAAAATTAGTGCTCTATGATGGCAGTTATACTTTTATTATTTATTAGTGTAATAAATTTAATAATGTCTTATAGAATTTGTTTTCTTAATAAGTTAGTGTATAAAAAATTCTTAAGTATTGTTATGCAGCTTATTGGAATGAAAATATTTTTGTGTTCATATCATTGCTCAATAAAATGTAAAGATAGTGTTCCAACTTATTTGAACAGGGATTATAGTTAAGTAAGAAAAAGGTTAAAAGTTATATATATTAGCTACTCGATTATTTTTTATCACAAATTCAATGTATCCTATAAGTATGTGTCAGATGAGATCATTAGATCGACGCCACAGATGCAAAAAACCACATTTTCTAGTGTCGCAGTTTTCTAGTTAACAGGCAATAGCAATAACGACATCTTTATGATCAAACTTTAACTGAAAATTAAAAGTTTTAGGAATAAAAATATTTTTAAGCCAAACTATAATTATTTATCTGTTAAAGACTTTCTAATGCTATTTCGAAATTTTGTGTATAACCGAAGACAGGTTTAACTTTATTAATGATTAAATATAGATTAAAGAAATATGGAAATTGAAATTATTTTATCAAACTAACAATTTATTAATTTTAGCGACCATTAATACGTCTCTTAATCATTATAAGTTAATAATATTACATTAAATTTTTTTTGCTCTCACACGACTAATTCTTAGTCGTTTACTCGAAAAAATATATTAGATAAAACATTTTTAATAAGATAAACCCCATGGAAACCTGCGTTTTGTTAAAGTAATAAAAGAGTTTATTCAGTAAAATTTATTTCATTGTAATTCCTCAGTTTCGTGCTTTAATATTTTACGCAGAACTAAAAATAAATAAATCGTTATTGAACATAAATCGCTTACAGTACATTTATTTATTCAGCGTTAGTTACTTGCTAACGGCCGTAAACCATTAATTTAATGTCAACCGCATCGTACGCATGCCTTTCGAAACATTGATTACTCATGCCTTTATTTTTATTTTTATCGCCAAACTTCAGTGACGTCAACATAATGTAAAAGTAAAACTAACGCTAAATTCAGTGCAAACACAAGTAATAAAAGGTGATATAATATTTCTTTGTTGTTTCAAACGACACTTTCACTGTAATCTATTCGAAAAAAGGGTTTCATATTAATCTAAAAATTAAATTAATAAACCAAAACCGTGCGATGTATTACGCGAAAAATAGCTTCGACCGATTCGGCGATGATTTATGCGAATCGATTTTGTCGTACCTGTCGTTCGAGCAGAAAGTGATGTTCGAGTGTGTCTGCAAACAATGGAAAAGGTGTATCTATAGCCAACAGAAAGAGCTACGGATCGAACACACGGACGGCAAAAATTCGATTAATTTACTGAAATTTCATGATCAGGATGTCAACCACTATCGGTTTTATTTAAATAAAGCGCTTGCAAAGTGCGAAAACCTCGAAAGTTTCAAAAGCAGTTACTACTTCGACGACATGCTAAACATTGTGGCTCTAAATTGTCCGCTAATTAAACACATTTCGATTAAAGTCCAGTATCGATCATTTATAAGCGAAGAAAGTCTGATGAAATTTGGGGAAATAAGTGGCAAACGTTTAGAGCGAATCGCTTTTTCCGGTTTCAATTGCGTACAGTTTAACATTAGCGATGAAGTGGACAACGATCCGGAGATTTTATACCGATTCCTAGAATACTGTCCGAACATCGTTTCGCTGTATGAGAGGCACCTTTCGTTAAGTATTGCCAATAATATGTATTTCGCGAAATTAACAACAGTGATGTTCAATCTAATCGGAAGCATTAGTGTAACCAAGTTTGCGACGTTCACTGACCGGTATTTTAAGCAAATTAATGTTCTGAAGCTTAGTGTGTATTGCGATGGTATTGGAAAAGTTGCCCAACAATTATCGCGATACCGAAACCTCACCGAATTTGAATTAGAAATTGACGTACCATTTATGATAACGGATGATTGTGGTCTCCATTCGGCAATGAAATTGATGGCAAAAAATTGTGCTGATATCAGTTCGTTGAAGCTTACGCTTAATGCACAGTTCAATTGTGCGCAATCGGTTTTAGAGTTGTTTTCAGGGTTTACTAGACTAACGAAATTTTCGATCCATTCGAAACAAAATCAAATTAATTTTGGCTCATTTGAGTCGATGGTTAACGTTAATCTTGTATCCCACCTAAAATTAAATTATAATCAATTAAGTGATGCCCATCTCTATGGAATTAATCACTGTTTTCCGGAATTGAAAACTTTCGCAGTAAATACGGAACAACTGCTCACTGACAACACATTGCAAATGTTGGCTCAAATCAAGAGTTTAAGTAAAGTTCGATTAATGTGTCCTAAAATCAAAAACGATACGCTATCTGATACTGGAGTTTTGTGTATACTAAATAATTGCCCATATATTAAAGTGATTTATTTTCGATGCCAATCTGTATTCACTGACAACGTATTTATTGCTCTCAACAACAGAGCCAAACAATTACCGAAAGTCAACTTTAAATTTACTTATTTGAGTACCGAATCCAAGAATTTGGTTAATTTCAACTTTCAACGCAATTTAATGGTTACATCGTTGCTCCCTTAAGCCACGCAAACTGTTACTTCGCCTTATATTCGAATGGAGATCAAATAACACTTTATATAAAAAATACAATGTGTATCCCATTTTGTTTGCAACACAGAAGAGATTTTAACTTAATAGCCGTGGATATGCGATATTTAAATAAAGTATTGTTTAGACTTCGGACCACTTATTGAACGCTATATGTATCAAACAATTTGAGTCGCACTGTATTTATTAAATTTTATTCAAAAATTTTAGGTTGATTTAAAAATTAATTATAAGGAATAATTGTACATTAATTGCTTTATTTGTACGATTATAAATCAAGTCTACTCTTATTATGGCATTCAAATCATGTCATAAATTTCAAACAGATGCATAAATGGTGTTTTGTGAGTACGCAATACTTTGTCTTTCATTTGGGGCATATTCAACAATAGTTTGTCGCACTTATCCGAATAGTCATTATAAGCAGCGCACACCACATTGTACGCGTCAAAAGAACCGCTGCTTATTCGTTCGTCCAACGATGTAATTGCGCTTTGGGTACATACTGGCGGACCTGTTGTTTCATATGCTTCCACAGTACAAGTTTTCCAGTCATGAAAAGTGCTGCGAAAAGATTTTAATTAACTAAAATTCTTAACCATTTTTGTTGCAACTAAACAACATTAAGCCAACAAACCAGCAAACAAGTGGTATTCTAAGCTTAGCATCGCTAATATTTTTAATAAGATATATGTCGTCGATTAATTTATTCCAGCACTTTGATGTCTCATCTTTAGCCCGATTACCGCACTGACCCATCTCTATAGAAATTTTTCTTAGTTTAGCGCAGTATTGTTTATTCATTCGATTTGCCGAATAGAGTATGACCGACATTATCGGTTGCGACACTTCGCTCAGACATAGCGTACTGTATTCCCTCGCCATCCTATCCGCTATTGTTTGAATTCTGGTAATAAAATAATTATAAGTTTAGTAAATAGGTTTAGCAAAGCATAAGTTTTGCATATTTTAAAATATTGAATAATTTTAAATAATTTTATAATGTTTTTATAGCTCTAAAATCGTTTATCCCTCGTCAAAGTAGGTGAACTCTCCCGAGCAGTTGTAATTTCTGCAAACTAAATAATATTATGACCATGAAATTTGTACTAAAATATTTAGCCGTGATTCAATCTTGAATAATTTTTAGTCACAAAAAATTCCAGAATATGTCAAAATTTTCCATCATCTCTCTCTTTCTCTTTTCTATATCTCTCGCTCAATCACTCGAATATTTTACTTTGTATTGCATTTTATATTCTGTTATATAATATTATAATTTAAAAAGAAGAAACTACTGTATCAATAATACAAATGTAAATTCAATTACGTATCAGTATTGAAGAACTATCGTTAACTGTAATTCGTACATTATACGGACGTGTAAAAATTAAATTTACTAAAACAATTTATATTTACAATTTGAGTTTATCAGCCAATATTTTAACAAACTGAAAGTAAAGCAAGCACATAAAACTTTTTTTTAAAAAAAGATGAAGAAAAATTGTTATTATACCTGCATGATTCGGATAATTCTGCTTTATTCTCGGGAAACTTAATTTCTTTCATACCAAATACACCCAATAATGGTGCCAAATGTTTTTCAAGTTCTGTAACTGTACACTTAATTTTGGCCGCATCGCTATAATGTTGTCCGCATATTATAATCAAAATAAAAGCCAACATTTTAATCATACTTAGTTTATTTAAATATTAATAAAGCAAACGCCAATTAAAAAAAAGAAGAGAGAAAGAGAGAGTTAAGAATGTTAGTAGACTTCGTCTGATTGCGTTTATAAACTATAGTTTCGATTTATGATTACGAAGAAAAATAGATAGTGACGAAATACTAACCGAACAACTTTTCTCAAACGTGAACTTATTTTTAATTAAGAAAAATTATTTTTTAATAACTAATGTTTTTAATATTAGGTGCGCTGTTTTTCTAATGATTAGATGTATGGAAACAATTCCATTGGAATGATAATACACTGCTTCCACAATTTTCTAATAACCTTAATAGCTGTAACATTTTTTCGTGAAAAGAATACTCTTATACAAATAGAATAATTTAAAAGGTTTATTAAAGATTGTGTAGAATTTCGAGATAATTTAAAGTTTATTGATATCCGTATTTATAAATCTCTTCATACTATCTCCCTCTTCCCTACATTACTAAAATAAACTTTTAATTTTCAATTGAATTTATTTACAAATTTTAATCACGATTTTAGGTTTGCCTTGCATTTGCGAATTTTATTAATTCAAATTGCATTTCGAAATCAATTAACAAACATTGAAACTATAAATTGTTTTTAAATATTCAGAACTACGCTTTTCAATTTTTCATAAAAATTAAGATTTTTTAATTATTAAAATTAATTAAACACATGTTTGAAATAAATGTAGATATAATATATCAATAAGTAATATTTTATTGAAAAACTTTTATTTTTGTTGTTTGAGCACATTATAAAATTTGAAAACTATTATTTTTATACAACATAATTTGGTACACAATTTCAGTGTACTTTTATGTCTAATAC
>JAQIXJ010004349.1:0-10996 GCA_034700185.1 Phthiracarus laevigatus | reverse complement strand
AATTTAAATGGGGAAGATAGTTAAAACTCCGTTTCATTTATTTGTATTATTTATTTTCAAAAAAAGTTCAAAACTTTATAGTAAAACATGATAAATATGATGAATAAAATGAAATGTATTAATGACCGTCAAATAGATTGCAGGTAAATGTATGGCAAATTTTTAATCGATGTCTTATTTCTTCAAATATTTTAATAAAAGAGTTTACTTCAAAAATAGCGATTAACTAAATGATATAAGAGTTTCGGTAGTACGTAAAGATTCTATGGTAAAAATCAATACTTGGTTGTAATAAACATATGTTGTCGCTTAAAGCTAAAACGAGATTTATATGAGAATAGTGTTAATGTAATCGAGAATATTTTTAAATTTTTTAAACAAATAACTGTACTCAATTTAATAACTTTTTGCCAAATAATTGAAAAGTTTTTATAAATTGAAACTCTTTTTATTTTTTGATTAAATTAAAATAAAAATTTTCTTAGATCGAAAACCAAAATGATTTATGATAGGAGAAATACGATTCATAAACGTTGACTTAGATGGAAAAGTTTCTTGCGAACACTAAATCGATTTGTATGTTTCCATTTGTTGTGACACAATTATTCATCAATTTATAACCATTACTATTCATGATTTTTATAAAATCTTTGTTTGATTCATTTAAAACATCTAAATTAAAGTCTCCAGCAATGATCACTTTGTCGTTTTTTATATTTTGAAGGCATTCTTCCATATAATTTAATAATGTTTGTTTAGGTGTTATTGTTGAGTTGTATACTAATAATATGGCAAAATTATTGAAGTTAGTAGCAAAACAATTGAAAGATGACTTACCGTTTTGAAATTTTTTAGCAAATAGTAAATTGCAGTTTTGTTTTGAATGAACTTCGAAACCAAACGCTTTTCTTTCGTTATTTGAGATATCAATGAGAATTTATCAAATTCTATAACTTCTCCACTAAGTAGCCATGTTTACGCGAACAGTAAAACATCAGCATCCATATAATTGGGGTCACACTGGATGTTTTTAAAATTTTTGGTTAACAACTGAACATTATGGTACAAAACCTTGACTCTTCCGCTATTATCACCACTAAGAAACTTGAAAGAAAACTTGATTTTCGATTCTGTTCTCAAACGATTGACTTCAGTCTCAACCTGTCTTACTCCTTCGGTTTTTCTTGGTTGGAAAAAGTCACCACTGATGTATACTCCACTTGCCTTACGAGCCCGACTTAATGCAACATAGACATGTGATAGAAAAATCATTTTGTCTTTAGATGTTATGTGGACAACTACGTCATCATAGCTTTGTCCTTGGGCTTTGTTAATAGTCATCGCTTCACATGAAACCAATGGAAACTGAGTTCGCTTCATTCTAACGTTTTGCCTGAAAATTGGATTGTTCATCTCTATATCGCGCGTAACTCTCTCTATCGGTGTCCATGTAGATGCGTATCCACTTCTTTTTATTGCATACTGATATTTTAGCCTAGTTTTTAACCCAACATTAATATCACAAAACTCAATCCATAACTTATATGGTAGACCATCAGACGATTGAATCTTTTTCAGTATACCACTTGCTCCATTAACGAGTCCATCTTCAATGTTGATATTTACAGTGATCATGTAGTTGCCTCCTTTTTATATCACATTCGTTGCTAACCCATATGTTTCAGATCTCTTTTTTTGTTCAACTATTTTTAACGATTTAACTTTTATTTCAGCACTATCATCACCTTCTGCTATGTCCTTTGCACGTGAATAGAACGCCTTATTTGAATTTTTGTTAAGTGAGGTCATGTTATAATACATCAGCATTAGATCTAAACAGGTTTATAGCATAAATTGGCGGTATTTTCTTTAATTCTTTTAATTCGCGAGACTTAAATAATGCAATTTCATCTTTTGAACAGTTGCCTGTGGCCAAGTTGTTAAGTGCATCAGCAAACGTTTTATCGTTGTTCTGTCGCGTAATTTCCGTTAGTTCAAAAGATTCAAAGTTTTGTCATAGTTTATTTTGGAAAAGTGTTCCATACTTGTTTTTAGTGTTAGAATTAAACACAAAATAATCCTGAACAGAACAAATCTGATAAAAATCCCCGGAACATAGCGTTGATACTCCACCAAATGCTTTTGACGTACCGAAAATGTCTTGTAACTGAAGGTTAAAGAATTCAAATTGCGTTATTCCAACCATGGATATTTCATCAATAATAATCAGTTTTAAATCAATAAACTTACACAAAATAGTTTTTTTCCAATCGTGGAATAAACAGCTATATGCATGCTTTTGAATAAAAATATCGAATGCTTAATTAGTTGTAAGGCCTCCAATATTGAATGCAGCTTTACCAGTAGGTGCACATAGTAAAATTATAAGTGTTTCTTGGCGAGAACCAGGTAAGCTATTAAAATACCTCAAAAGTGTTTGGTAAATTGCATTAATAAGGCAAGATTTACCAACGCATGCACCACCAATTATTACATTATAAATTGGCTCAGACTTAGTCTTCATACAATAAAGCAAATTCATACAGAACAAGCGTTGTTTTTCGTACAGAGGTTGCATCAGTTCATTAAACTCATTATATTCTTTCAGCTTTGGTGTCAGATACTTTTCAATTTTGATTATCGCATGTTTATCGCTTATATCTTGGCTTAAGCTAAAACTTGCTTTTGTATCGATTGTGTACACACTGTAATCATGCGTCAGTTTATTTTCAATTTCTTCATTTTCAATATAAACATTTTCGTAATCTTTAAACTTTTCCTCGAAATCACAGACATCCTGTTTGTTATAAGTATAATTCGCGGCATTAGATTTTATAATATCGATATTGTTTTGAAACTTTAATTTTATGTCAACATTAATTAGGTCTTCGGTTTCATTGAAACAAGGAAGAAAAAGTTGACGCTGTTCGCGATATTAGCCATGTTCATCTACTTTGATATTATATCTTTTAAACACAATTATTTTCGGTTTTTTCCGTTTCTCTAGATATCCTCGATTTCCATTTAGTGCTATTATTTCTCAACTTTCTTCTTTATTGTTATTTTGATCTTCGTTTCCACAAACTATGGTTTTACATTTTCGATTTGGCTTTTTTCAAATATTGATTGAAGATTGCACAAAAGTTTGCTAGACACAGATTATGAAATAACGGTCGCCGTTCTGGATAAAAATCCAAATCTCCTTTTTGATAAAAGTCCTCAGAATCCGGATCCATTTCCTTAAGTTCTTACTCTACTTTTACCATTTTATTTTGTTCTTGAGGTTCTCCTGTGTTTATAAAAACATGCGTACGACTACATCGAGAAAGATCTATTGACAAAAAATGGTACACCGCTTCCTGTGCTGAAATTTCTGTAGCTTTTAGATACCTGTCCCCAAAAATTCTAAGTCTGTCTAATGCTAAAATATCCATCTTGAACTTCCTAGACTGCTTCTTTAACAGTTTTGGCATACTGTTTGTTTAAATAGTTGAGGATATATTGTACGCAGCTATATGGATCGAGGATAAACTGTATATCGATGTTAGCTCTGTGTAACTTTAATATAATTTCATTGTATCCATTGACTCTAATGTTCCTTAGTTCTCTTTTAAGAAAGACTTTTGGATTTTTAAGATGTGTTTGTATTGAGTTAATATATTTCTCATAAGTTAAGTTAACATGTTTATAAAGCTATCGAATGTTATATCAGCTAACGTTAGTAACTTATTTTTGTGTCCTTTCTCCAATTCAGTTAGCTTTTGTTTTACTTTTTCTTAAATATTATCGTACTTTTCTTTATCAGCACATTCAACTGGCTCCAAAATAACAGTTGATGGCATTGGTAGTTGTGGGAATTCAAACAGGCAAGTAACTTTTTCTTCATTGAACTTCATACATGATTTAGAGTGGCTGTGCATTTGATGTTGAATCAATGTTTGATCTGCTGCACTATCAGTCGTTATATACTTATTTATAAATGCTAAACATTTATTAATACTATCTTGATTATTTTTATCGTATTGTGGTGCATCTTTTAGCTATAATAAACAGTGCATATATGGGCTTCCTCGCTGTTGAAACTCTACGCAGACTCATGTATCTTCAATTGGATAATCACTGAATGGCTTTTTTTGTGTTGCAGAACATGAAACAATTCATGTATTCTTTTATCAAAGTATCTAAAACATGTCACTGGATCTTTACTAATTAGTTCACATTTGTTTTTATAGTCTAATTCGTTGGTTTCATCTTCAGAAATAACTTTGTTACGTAGAGTTTCCATTAAAATAACCAGCAACTCTTTCCATCGGGCTTCAGCTGCGGATAAAGAGAAGAACAAAGATGGAATACCTAATTGTCGAATCATGGCTAATACTTTTTTTTCTTCTCGATTGCCAGTAAGGAGATTATTTCATCCATGGTAAAAAACTAAATTAAAATTGAGATATTGAATTAGTAAATTAAGTTAATTTTTATAATAACGAAAACAGAAATTTATTTTTTTGACACACATTTGTTTTTTAATATTGTTTAATTATAAATTTAATAAGTTTAGTGACTCCTATATTTTGAGTTATTTATATTAACAATTAAAAATTTTTATTATTTATTATTTATTATTTATTATGTATAAACTTTTAAATTAAAAAATGAAATATTTTGGAATTTAATAAATCACTCCTATTGTTGTTAGGGCTAAGTCGAGAAATTAAACATAGTGTAACTGAAGAAATATATATCCCTCTTACCACAGTGGAGACTTTGTAGAAGAGGTGTGGCGATCAGTTCCCAGTTAATCTCATTGCTCATACATGTTATGTTCTACTGAACTGCATGTCTTAAGCTTATATTTCACCTCGTTATCTCCCAACGAGCGTCCCGCTTACCACAGTGCAGACTTGGAAAAAGAGGTGTGGCGATCATATCCTAGTGAATGTGCATTGTTCTAACCGGTTAGGTTCAACTTATTTGTATGTCTTAAGCTTATTTTTAACCTCGTTATCTCCTGACGAGCGTCCCGCTTACCACAGTGTAGACTTTGAAAAAGAAGTGTGGCGATCAGTTTCCTGGGATTGTGCATTGTTATTAAACGGAAATGTGGTAACTATGGTTTGTCTTGAGCATTAACCATACTACTTCATTTTTCAACAAACGTCATTTTTACGACGGTGGAGACTTGAATGAAGAGATGTGGCGATCAGTTCCTAGTAAATATACTTCGTTCTAAGTCAGAAATATGGTTACTATGGTATGCATTGAGCTTTTGACACACCGCTTTATCTTTCAGCAAAAGTTATTTTAACCATAGTGGTGACTCGTAGGAAGAGCTGTGGCGATCATTTCCTATCTAATGAGAAATGTTGTTACCCGTTGATATCTTAATAATGCTATGTTTTAAGAAGTGATCCTTTTTCGAAAGATCCTTTTTAGCGTCCCACTTACCTTAGTGGAGAATCAGAGGAAGAGATGTTGGAATCAGATATTATTTGACGTGAACTTTTCTGAATTGTGTTATCTACATTATGAATTGCAAAACGCACTTGTATAGTACCGATGTCTATTATCAACTGTTTAAAACTTGGAGATGGTTTATCTATTATTATATAGATTTTGTTGGGTCGAATATAACATCACGATTAATTGTAGTAACTTACCAAGAACCTGTGATGTTGGAACAGCTTTAATATTCACAAACTTTGTCATACTTGAAAGTTGAATAGCACTGACTCTTAGACCGTACTTAAAACATAAAACCGTATAGTTGTTGGTTTACACCAAAGCGTGGTTTTAAGATGAAAAAGCTGGCAAAAAACTTTAGATTTAGACCTTTTTTGCCAATGTTTACTAAACGAATATTTTTAAAAGATAATTATAAAAGTGCGGACACCGCGTCGGAAGGACAGACGGACCGACAGATATGGTCAAATCCATATGCTCGCTTTCTTTTCAAGAAAGTGAGCTAAAAATCGTAAATAATAATATCTGACTTTGCTATTTAAATTTTAGTTAGGTTTTGGTCTCTCGCCTATTCGCTCGCTCCTATTATTTTTTATTCTCTGTAATAAGTTAAACATTATGGTAAAAGCAGATGAAATTAAAAACAAAACACTTTATTATCGCTTATTAGCGGCATGTGCCACTTTAAGTTTTGACATTTTTGCCGAATACACCTAATTTAACTAGATTGTGCGACCTTTTTGAGATAAAAAAACCCATATTACTAATGCAAATAACGGTATTTGCCACTTAAGTATTAATCAAATTTTTGTCATTTAGTCTAATTTTTTCCAAATTAGGTAATTTTTTACCATTAAAATTTTATGTAATTTAAAATATTGTTATAAATAGTACTACAGTGAGTGTTTAGAATCTTTTTAATCATTCTTAGTTTAGCTGTCGACAAGATAACATAAAAAATGCTCTTAAAGACACAATTAGGCGAGTGTCAGAACGTCTTTTTGTATAATTATTAAGACGCGTGACACCAAATTTTACTAGTATTTGCACCGATAAGTTTTTATAAGTTTTTTATCTGACTTTGCAACATTCAGATATATGGATTTGGGTTTGTCCGTCCGTCTGTCTGTCTGTCTGTCTGTCTGTCGGATGTGCACACTCTAATTCTAATTAAGGGATTTTGATCTTTACTCAATAAAGGGATTTGACTTATTTCTTATTCTAATTAAGGGAATTTAACTATTTCTTATGTTAATTAATGGATTTTCATTTTAATAAGACCACTAATTAGTGTCAATATGAACAAAAGTATTATTAAAATTGTTATTAAAAATGGATAAAATTGGGTCAAAATAGGCAAATAATTGGCAAAAATAAGATAATAACTTTATTGGCATCTTCCGCTATTTGCATTAAAAAAGTGATTTCTAGTTTCAAAATGACAAAAAAAGCCAAAATACTGGAAAAATCAGGCAAAAATAACCTATATTAGAAATATAATGCGAGTGGCATCTGCCGCTATTAGCTATAAAAAAAGAAATCATATGTCTCAAAATAAACAAAAATCTGGTTAAAACAGGCAAACCTTGGTAGAAATAACAAAACTTAAGATAAAAATTCAGTGGTATCTGCCACATTTTGGCTGTATTTAAATGATTTTTATACTCATAATTGTAAAAAACTCAGGTTTAAAGAGTTAAAATTCATGTTAAAAGAACTAAATATATTTCAAAACTTAGTGGCATCTGCCGCTAACGGAGATGGTATATTATAGAACACGAAATATTAAAATGGTTATTGAGCGTACGGAGTGAGCGAGCGACCATATACTTACTGAACTTAACTTTACAGTCAGATATTATGACCACATCGATCTTGTTTAAATGTATAACCGATTCTATGATTATAAAAACAATAGTTTATAAAATTAATAATAGGCATAATTTTTTCCTAATTCAAAGTTAAAGTTCTGAATTAAATTTTGATAAACGGTCAGAACTAGTTTTGAGTCTGAAATCAATTTGGATTAAACTTCAAATCCCGCTTTACTTTTGAATTCAAAACGTATTAGAAGAAATACCTATATTTCATAATATTTCAGACATTGAGCAGACAATCAATTAATTAATCGAATAAATGTTCATTAATGTTAAAAAAACTCTGTTTTATGATAACAATATATAATTCATTGTTTAATGATAAAACAAGTTAAATGTTAACTTGAGTATGACACCTGTTTAATAATTCAATTTTATTTGTTTTTATGTAGTTTATAATGCAATTATTGATATTTCACAAACAATTTACTTACTATTTATTTAAAATACTTAAGTGAAAATTCATTATGTTAAATTCATTTCACAAAAAAAATCATTTTTGTCAGTAGCTTGAGCGCTGTACCAATAACCGTTTTTTGAAACATAGACATATGTATTAAGTGGCTCATTAAGCCCCCAGTTTGAATAATTGATGTCGTGACCACTGTTTGGCCATCTATATTTTTCGTAATTTGAGTCGTAAAAACCGCCGATCCAAAAACTATTACGAGACAGCTCTGAAGTGATGTATGATATAACAAACTTTTGTTTTTCCTCTGACTCTATTTCAGCAAGAGTTGCGTTGAATTGATTGCAAATTCGTTGTGCTGCCGATGGCAATACAATAAAGCGATTACTCTTTGGATAAAACAACCCTTTCGTTATATTATTTTCGTTAAATATTTTAAAGTGGGTTACGTCAAGTAATTTATCGATTTCTTTAGATTTGGCATTCAAACTGTCGTTTAACTGTTGGACTTTAGTGCTTAACATTTGTGTTGCCTTCTCTAGTTTACTGTTCGTCATTAATAAGTCTTCGATTTCTGATGAAAGATTTAATTCTAATTCAAAAATATTGTAGTCATCGGAAGTTTTGGTTGTATTTTCCACTTTATATATTAACTCTTTAATAGTTTTTTCTAATTGGCTGCAGCTGTTTTCAATTACATTAATTGTAGAATTTTGTTGTACTTTAGTTTTCTCGATAGTTTTTATTGTGTCACTATATATATGCTGCGTTTGTTTTATAGTAAGTGTTTTAGAAATTTGACACAAAGCAAAGTTATTTTTCGCGCAACCAATATCAGACCACTTTCCTTTTGATACATCGTATGAATCAATCTGTACGCACAAATCTGATCTATATTTAGGACTTCCTGTTTCCCAATTAGTATAAATTGTTTCTGAACCATTGTACCATTTATATTTACTGTCGACATATTTCAAACCTGTCCATGCATTTTCGATTATTTGGTGCTTTGTGAACAACAATGATTCTATAAAACGTTGCTCGTCTACAGATGCAATTGTTAGTAAAGTTGCGTTGTGATGGTTACATGTATTAACAGCTTCGAAATAACTTTGCACAGTTTCAATCAATTTCAAGCACTTCTCATCGTTATAGTTATCCCATTCACCGCATAATGTTTCCGCAAACAGAAGTTTTACTGAAACAGTATTAATTATTAAACAAGAAAGAACTCTAGTAATGCGCTCAATTAACCGCTATACAACATATATAAAAATCAGACATTTATAGGATATGAATGTCTAAAAAATCGTCGATTTAGAATTTTTTGATTTTTTCCACAAGAAATTCGATGCGCAGTCTACATAATATATGAAATTCAGACATAGATAATTTATGAATGATCTCTAATTTTGTCACTCAATAATTTTACAATGTGTGCTAATAATATAATAGGAAAATTTGAAAAAATTGTAAAAATTGAAAAATTTAATATTTAAAATATAAAAAAACCTAATTGAATTTTTAAAAAAGTCTACATACAAACAGAGTAACAAGAAAATACCAAATCAAATACCTGACTTTTACATAGTTAGCTAGAAATTATTTATATGATTTTAAAAAACTTACCGCTATAAAATGCTACAGATACAAGAAGAATGTAGAGTTTGGTTTGTGACATTATTACTTATTTAGTTTTAAAAAATATGTGAAAATGTTTTTATTAACTATTATTTATACTTTAAGTTAGTTTTATTAAAATAAAGATAACAGGTTTGTTCGCGAAATAAATGTGTATTTGTATTGAAAACGTTTTTAGTTCTTCACTGATTAAATTATATTTCTCAATAGGGGTTATTTTAGTAATCAGAAAAAAACATTGGTTATAATGGGAAAGGTTTACGTGCTTAAACATATGTTAAGATTATAATTTGATAAAAAATTACAGCTTAAAGTTATGTATTTCATTAGAAATAACTGAATTATGGTGTTTTCTAAAGACAAGATGATCAAATTATTATTTTAAATTTTATTGAAATGGAAATGGGTTTCAATAAAGCGTTTTGTATATCAATTTCTATATCAGATTTATCAATAAGTTGAACTTTAACTGCTTAATCAATGGAGTTTTGATTAGATTGGTCAACTTAACTGTTAATTACTAATTCGCTATTACATATATTAATTGTCGTATTTTTTATGATTTGCATTATATTATTATCAGGTAAATATTGTCTTAAGCAAATAAATGAATAAAGTATGTTAATTGAATAAATAGGCAATGATTTCGCTGATAATTTGGTTTTAATAGAATAGACAAACAGTTAATGTCGGTAACTCTATTAAGGAAAGAGATTCAGTGGTGTCTCAATTGTTTAAGTTTTGTCTATTGATTGATACGAGAGATGAAATGATTCGTACTATAGAAGAGTTTTTATGGAATGATAATTATGTTATACCAGTAGAATACGGTGATAGCATTGAAGATAACAACGATGAATTACCAGAATTACATCGATAAAGAAAATGCCGATCGGTGTTGAAAGCGAACACTGGAATGCATTATTTAACAAACACGAAACGTCTGAAAATATATCGATTGCAGTTAAAAATATTATAATTTGTTTGACAAAAGTTTATTAACGTAAGTTTATAAGTAATTTTAGCGCTATGACGCTATTAATAACATTGTTCTACATTGTGCTACATATACAGTGCTAGTATCATAGTATTAAAATTTGAAATTATCCTACAGTTAAAGAAAGGTTCTATTAATTGAATAAACAAATTATATTTTTAAATCAAGGAAAATTTTTTTAATGCTTTTATTTTATTTGGTTGCGTCAAATACCATATTTATTCAAACAAATTTCGTCCAAAAAATTTTTAAAACAATAAATAAGTTCAAAAATAATTTGCATTTGTACTTAAAATTTATTACAATTTTACATAATTAATAAGCAACATATATAATCATGCGTAGAACATATCAGTATACTATGCAGTGATGAGCACATTTAAACCATTCGGCAATTGACTATTATTGCACACTTCGGCGTTATTTGCCAAAACGCACACGTGATGAATCGTATCGAACACCAAACCATCTTGACATTTAAAATTAGCCACTCGTATCATTTTAGCCGATCGTTCGGTTTGGTCGTTGTAATAGCAGCGATAGAATCGGTTACAATCGTATGGATTACGGAAGTATCCCTCGTGACTGCAAACCAAATCATAGCTGACTGGT
>JAQIXJ010004348.1:0-10997 GCA_034700185.1 Phthiracarus laevigatus | reverse complement strand
AATTATTAAAACAAAAACTACAAATACATAGAAACACCATTTTTATCAGCTTAGGTGTTAGATATCTGTATTTTAAGTGTTGTGTTTTGTTTACGCAATGGGAGCTAAAATCGAGTAAAATTGACTGAAAACTTTTGATTTGGTTATAAACTATATAAAAAACATTATGCATTGTCATTACTGTAGAATAGTTATTTGCTTTGCAAAATTAGAATATTAGAGTATTTATAAGCAAATGGAATATTTTGCTATAACTTAAATTTATATAAAAAATAATAACAAAATTAAAAACTAAAAATACTGGGAATTTACAAAATAAATCAAATTGAATGCATTTAATTGTTAAATTAATAAAGTATCAATTCATTTATCGATTTGAAGGAACAATTTTTAAAAAAAATGTTTTATGGGAAAATGGACTCAAATTTTTCTCAAGAAAATATGGAAATGTTTAATGTAATAAAATATATTTCGTTTATTAATTAAAATACATAAATAAATCTTAACCGAATTGTTGACCGATTTTTCCGGTCTTTCAACCGAAAAATGCGATTTTTCTTACTAATATCCTGGGCTTAGTGATAATATAAAATTTTGTTCCGTTCGAACATAGTTTGTATCATGAAATAGTATTTAGAAAATAATATTCCATTTCCAATCATTTAGGGTTATTAGCTGTGTGAACTTTTGAAGATCAAAAAAGTTAACTTACCGTTAGTTATTCTGAAGTTGAAAAATAGATAAATTCGTGAGTTTTAGTGATTATGGTATATTGAAAATTTGCCATAATATGATTAATATGTTTGTGTGTTTGTCCCCTCTCACTCCAGATCCTTATTTAAATTCTCTATTCAAGATCCTTATGTCAATTCAAATAGTAATAAACTAAATTATTCACCTAAATAAAACCTTCCCTTATTCATATAACATCATATGTGTGTTTAACACTAGTTTTTAATACTTGGTTTGGTTTAAACAAAAATAAAATTAACCATTCCAAGATCAACCACTAATAATTTTGAATGAATTCTAGTAAATATTTAAAAAATTTAAATTAATTAATAATCAGCGTAATTGTTATTTACAAACAATCAATTGGGTGTGGTTTTTTACGAATTTTTTAAGAAAGGTTGCCAGCAATTATAATTTAAACAATTTTAAAAAAGGAACAAGAACGGGGCATTCATAGAGAAATCACTTTTCGTTAGGTTAATGCATTTTCACTCATGTTCCAAATACATTAGTTTCTCAGATAGGATGGAAAAATAAGTGAAATCCCTTTATAAATATAAAAACTGAGAACACAGCCACTGACAGACTGACAGACATAGTCAAAGTCATAACTTGCCTTTTTCTAAAAAAGTGAGCTAAAAGATTTTCTGGGTACAAACTAATATATTTTAACATAAATTTTTAAAACTTTTAGTGCGGCAAAACAACAATAGGAGCAAATGTCATATAGGAGTCATATACCAATCATTTCCATTTGTCAGTAAATACAAAATTTAATTCTTCTAATATACAAAAATTAATAAACATTGTTACTAATTTTTTATTCGCAATTAAAAACAAGTCTGTCTACCTTTGTCTACCGAAACCCCCAATCAATGTTACTAACCTTTGTGGCTATACTTTGTATGATTAAGCGAATAAATGTTTCCTCTCATATTAGCCAACCAAACATCAAAACCATTAGCAGCTAAAACAAATCCCAAAGTATTGCCAACATTCCCCTTAATCACATTATCTTCCACATAACTACCATCGCTATTAAGTTTACCATCAGAATTAATAATCCAAGCGTTTGCTGTGTTTTGAAAACCGTGTTGTAATAGAATAGGTCTCAATTTGGCACTATTTTTGACTAGATGTGGATTTATAATCCGATTCACTGTTAGTATATATCCATCACCGGTTGTTATGTAATGAGTTTCGGAGTCAAACCCCCGCGATTTAATTATTTGTTCCTAATAAAGAATAAAATATAATCAAAATGATTAGTTAAAAGAAAATTTTATTTAAATATATTTTCAAGAACAAAACATTGTTTCAAATTTTAATAAAAATATCATGATTCTGAAGATTGGGTATTTCCAAAAATAAAATAGTCAGTATTATACGAGTTTATATTACCGTATTTCTAATCGTGTCTGGTTGATGGTTAACTCCTGGCAATTGATTTATGATGAAAATTAAATAATCCGAAATAAATAAATAATAAATTGATAGGAGCGCGATAAAAATCGCCAACACTATAAAAGCGTTACTCTTTTCTACCTTCATTTGTTAAAAGGAATGAGAAAATTTTAAAATTAGCTAAGCTGCGAAAAAAAGTAGTACGAAACAAAATAAAAACATAATTTTTCGCTGCCAAATGCTTGAAGCGAATAATGGTAATGAAAAAGGGAAAGGGAAAACTGGATAAATAACACTGATAACGGAAAAATTGTGTTTGTCGTGTGTGTGTAAGCTAAAAATCTAATTTGCATTACTTGTTTTGCGAGTTTTTAATACACAGTATAGCATTGTTTGGTAGACTTTTTAATTTAGTTACGAAATTCGGAGAAATTTTTAAAAAAATTTTCGTCGAAAGTTTCCTCAAAGTATAAATGGAGAAAGTAATTGATAGCGAAAAATTGTGTCAGACTTGAGGCAAAACTTTGGCCCTAAATATTTCTCCGCAGTTTTCTAAATTGATCAATAGATCTTAAGAGCTATAAAAATTGAATTCAAAATTGAACTCAAGCTTATATGTCAAACCACTTTCACGCCATTATCATATCATATTGATTTGAGTTTTCGTTACACACTTGAATGTAAGTTTAGCGATGAACCTGACCTTCATTTCAAAAATAAACCTGTATATTACTGTTAAATAGACGTATTATAGAATTTTATTTTACTTATTTTGTAATAAACAATTATATATAATTATATACTACATCTAAGGTCTAGATGTCTTTATAACTTTTTTCGTTTACACCAAATATACAGAAAATTTTCGAGTATTTTGTTTATTCACTTTTTGATTATACTATTTGGCATGAACTATTATACTATATTGATTATACTAATTAAGTTGTCAGTTTAATAATAAAGTTTTTTTAGAAGAAAAAAATTTATATTTGTTTAAAATGAATTGATTATCCTCATTAGACTTTCGCCGTATATTGATTTTAATTTCTAATTTTCAACATCCTTTAAATGTATGAATTTAATACTACAGTAATAAAAATAATTGCGCCAAATATCTTTGCGTAATTTTTAAAAAGTTTTATTTTTATATTCAAATTTATAAGTTTAATTTAATTTCAACAGTAGAAATAAAACTTATAAGTCAAAAGTTATAGATGTTTTAATAAAATAATGTCAAATTGTGCATAATGTTCAACTCTTTCGGTACTAAATATCATAACAGAAATTAGGCTTAAAGTGAGTCACTCACACACAGACAGAATATAAATGTTTGACCTGAAAGCAATGACTTAATTTGTATACTCAGTTAAACAACTACTCAACAGTTAACAATTTTTACTAAGTTTTAATTGCATTAGTTCTTTGACATCACATAAAGAACATAATATAATATTGAGGACAAAAATGTCTACAGCGCTGGAAATGAAAATTATCTGAGCGTAGACTTTTAAAACCTATTGTGCTGATTCACTGCAGTTGTATTATTAACCGTAAGTGTAGCTTATCGTACGTTTTGTGTTGAAACCCGTATTAAGTACGTATATATTACAATACACTCTACATTAAAGGTAAATTTAGTTTGTAAGCTTTTTAATATAAAAATTCAGTGAAATATTTACTGGAAACTTTTTTACTGCATAACAGTTACGAAATCGTTGGATATACGAGCAGATGGTTTTCGTTATTACTTTGCGACATAAATAATTGGCATTGTTTGATAATAACCATCGCTACTATTGTAATCGCGTTATGCCTATAATCATTTCATTGTTATGTTCGCCATTATTTAATGGTTACTCTCATAACTGAATAAAAATTTTGAAATTTGAATAAGTTTACCAATAACATCAAACATAGCTCTAAAGGTAAGCTCTAAAAATTAATATTTCTTTTTAAAGCATTAGTCACTGCCTAAAAGAGTGGCAAAACTAGTTAATAATATTTTATAAAATTTTTAAATAATTAATTAATATTTTAATTGCCATTACTCGATATTTATTAGATGAATTTTGCTCAGCAAAGACCGATTACTCTAACATCTAACTTTCAAGCTAACCATCACAATGGTTTGATTCGGCAGAGCTCATACTCATCTCCGATGGATAGCGTACCGTTTACAGCGATTAACGCTAATTCAAATGACGATACGGAGTGCATAATAAACAATGCTCAACAAGACAAGTGTGTGGCCATAATGGACAGAATAGGACTGTATTTATCAACGCCCAGCCAATCGCAATATAGCTTTAATCTTGAAAATAATATTTTAAGAGAATCGCAATTATCATAAAATCTTTTGGATACATTAATTATCTAAATTATCTATTGAAATACTTTTTACAATATACTGTAGATTATCATTTGTTAACATTAGAAAATGAAAAGATATTCGCTGTATGAATATGATTGAGTATTTAGAGCATATTTTGAATGAAACAGTGGACATAATGAACTAAAATTTGTTTGTTTTCCTAATTGATTCAAGAGTTGTTAATAAATTAAAGTATAAAAAGAGTAGTGAACTGACAAACCCACATAAAAGTTACCAATAGTTTATTGAATTTTTAATACTAGCATAAACTATTACCATTTCTTAAAATTTTTTCGGTAAATACAAATCAAGGCTAATAGAAAACTATAGCAATTATTTTATCAAATAGTTTTTAGGGTTAATGTGCTTTAATATTTATTACATAAGTGGTCGATAAATGGTCGAATATGAAACATTTAGCTATGATAGAGTTCGCACGCCAAAATCATGCAACAATTATTACGGGAATGTCTGAATTTATGTGTGCAGCTACTGCTGTGGAAAAACTAAAAAAAGTCTTACATGTATCCATAGGTGATCGCGAAGAGACGCATATTCCTATCAACATCACAATCGATACTGTTTGCATCAAACGTGTTGTTACTTTTTTTGTTTGTCATACTTTTCAATTTTTATAACGAATTTAATCAGTTCTGCGCAACCAATCATTTGAAATTTTTAAATTTGTATGGTTCTCTCAGTGAATCTTTAGAGAATAATCAATTCTTATTAAGAGATTTTATTCACTTTTTTGATATTAAATTTCCATAAATATCTGATATTATAATAAAGTTATCCACTGTTAATCTAACAAAACTCTTCAATGTTGACAACTTTATGTGTAGAAGTGTTTGTTTTGTTTTGGTTTTCAAACTTTTCTTTACGCGACCCAAAATTTAGAAAAAATTTCTTCTATTACTCATAATATCAAATCGTTGTTTGCTAAAATTAATGAGAATAATATGCTTGCATTTTAGCTCACAATTTATCAATATTTAGAACAATATTCAACAGCACTAATCGCAAACCATTTTCAACATTTAATTTGGTTTACATTTCGATTAGATGAGATGCCATAATAGAAGTGTCAAATTTCTATAGCGACCCATAACTAGTGTAATAACCCATGATCAAAAAGCTGCGACCCAAGATTTTAATTCAAGGGCCCTGTTTTGGGTCTCGACCCATAGTTTGAGAACCTCTGTGTTAACAAATGGAAACAAAAGGGACGATAATTTCATTATTATTTATTATCAATTTATAACAATATTAATCTTAATTCGTTCTTAAAAAATATATATCAATATCACTAGCCATTAATGTGAAATGTTTGCTATGCAACTTAACTTAAGTTTATTTTATTTAATTTTTTTGGTTTATATTACATTATACATTATTATTTTTCGGTTTAATAAATAAATTTTCATTCCTTCTTCTCATTAAACCGTACTATAGCTATTATAGCCAGATAACGTTTCATATTATTTTTCTAACTAGTGATACGAGCTTATGCTGGACAAACAGTTCCTAAACCCGTAAACTGATAGTCACTCACGTGTAACACAATTGAATAATTAACGTGACTTCAATTAAATTAATTATGATCGACTTTTTATTAAAATATTCTTAAGCAAAACAATTTGCGACTAATCATTCAAAGTACAAAATTGCTAATAAACGTATTTTATAAAGTTTTACATAAAATACGTGATTTTTAATATTTTGGTTTTTTGACTTTTTATTTCTTCGTTTGGCCTTTGCCCATATCACCAGTCACATTGTTGAATCTCACACATTTTTTTGATAGTTAAATAATGTTATTATTTGTTTTAAAAATTTAAAGGAATTGTTAGGTATTATCGATAAAAATAGTATATTTAAATATAGTGGATAACGCAACACACTGAAATAATTCTTTTAAATATAAGAAGTGATTAAGCAAATTTTTTTTGTTAAACACAACAATTCAAATCAATAATTAAATCATTTTTATGTGTATAACACATAATTACAACTAGATTTTCTATCATTTAAAATATTTTATATTCACGTTAAAAAGCATTTTTTATTCACAACTAAAAATCTTTCCGGTTTTTGTTTATTGTTTTAGTTAAAAAACTAAAATTTTCTAGGAGAAAAGTACTTTGAAAGTTTAATAACTCTTGATGTATAAATTAATATTAATAAACAATAAACGAGTTTAAAAATAACTAAAAATGTAAGTTTTTTAAAAATTTACAAACCACACAAATAATTTTTTAGATCCTAATTTCTGGATCAAATCTCAAATCTATAAATCTTCGTGTCATTTTAATTAAAAAATTTTAATAATTTTTCTAAGCTTTCTGTTTTTATAAGTAGAGAGGACTCTACGACTATTGTGCTGATTTATGCTCATTTACCAATAATCAGACCAATATTAAGTAATCAGACATTAGTAACCCTATTAAAGCGAATATCTGTAATCTTACAAAAAAAAGTTTGTGAAAAGTATTAAGAAATATAATTATTCTATCAAGGAAAAAAAATACAATTTATTTAAGGAAAAAAACAAGAGAATTTTTTAAGGAAAAAAAAACAATAGAATTTTTTAAGGAAAAAAAAGCAATAGTTTTTTAAGGAAAAATTTAAAACAATTATATAAAAATTAACTGAAAAATAATTTCTTTCCTTTAAATCAAACATATAATTGTGCTTTATATTCAGTACTTTTAATCGCTAATTCAACACCATATCCAAACAAACTAACTTTATTTTCGCTGTTATTCTTAATATAATATCTTATCAAATAATTTATTAAGCCGTTATTTGCTAAAATCTTAAGATATTCATTAATATCGTGGATTGATTAAAACACTATACTTCAGCATAAAATTACAACTTTTCTTGGATTTAATTGGGACGCCTGATAGATATTATACAATTTATAGAGTATAAGGTGCGTAAAATCTATTTATTTGTAATAGTTTTTAAATTCGTGAATCAATTGTATTTTACTATCATTGATGCTATTTTGTTGATTAATTAAATCGTAGAAAATTTGGTTAAACATCGTAACTCTCGTGGGAACACTCAAAGCTATTAAGAAAACTTAGGATCAACTATTATTGAAGGACAATCGATTATTAGTTTGGTCAAATAAATACTATTCTGATACAGTTGTTGACTCGTAATCGAATTGCTTTATCATCAAACTGTTTACGCATCAAATCAATATAACTCAAAGTAAGTTGAGAATTTTGTTGAGCTATAAATTCAATGATCTCTAAATAAATTGGTGTTTCTTTCCATTTTACTTTACTTTAAAATTTTACTCATTAAAAATCAAATTAAATAATATTAAGGATAAATTAATTCTTAAATGGTTTCGTTTTCGCGGTATATTAGTTCCACTGTGACATTTAATATGTACGGTTAAACTGCATTTCAATTTTAAAGCAGCGCCACATTCAGACCAATGACACACAAACTTACGTTCATCGCTGTGAACACTCATTTGATGGGCTAATAAATCCTTTTTACCAAAATATCGTTTACCCTCACATCCTTTAACGTCACATCTATAAAATTTTTCGCGCAAATGAACGCGTCTGTTATGGATGTCGATATGTTTTACAATACTAGATTTGAAATCACATTTATCGCAATTAAATTGTTTTTCGCTGTCAACGATCCGAACGTGTTTGTTCAAACTAGATTTTGTGGTATATTTTCTCTGACACTGATTGCACTCGAAAGGTCTTTCGTCGGTGTGATCGTGCTTTAAATGTTCTTTAAAACCCATCCGTAAATTATACGATTTATCGCAATGAGGGCAACAAAACTTGACATCGATGTGACGTCTTGTGTGCAAATATAAGTCTGATTTGCTAATGAACATTGATTCACATTCTAGCCAATCACAGCGAACCGATTTCTCTTTCAAATGACTCTTTTTGTGGTTTAAAAAGTGACGTTTAGTTGAATGTGAATATTGACAGCCTTCCCAATCGCACACATACTTGTGCTGTCGATGATATTGAATTTCGTGGCTTAATAACGATTCGCGACGATTAAATTCTTTATCACATTCCGAACAATAAAAACGTTTTTTAGTCACACTAATCGACTCATTTTCGACTTTTTGCGTTTTAGGTATTTTTGGTATTCTATGAACAAACCGATATTCGTTTAAAGTTATTTTATTATAAGCTATATAATCGCATCCATTCCAATCGCATTCGTATTTATTAAACACACGTTTTTGATTTTCTCTCTTATTTTTATTTTTAAGCGAAACGATTTTATTATTAGTTAAGTAATTTTCGATATATACTCAAAGTTTTGATTAACATTTTCAGCGATGTTTACATTTTGTTCAATATTTTTTTCATTGATTGTTTGATTATCTTCAGTTAATTTGCGATCGACGTCTTCATTATTTCCATTATTTTCATTTCCCACTTCAATATATTTATAGTTTCGTTGAATATTAGTTTCAATACATTGATTTAATTGATTAATAGTTTCGTTGTCTTTATTTATATCTTCATTTTCGCTTAAATTATTAAATATATGTTCAATTTTACAATAGTTATGTTGTAAACTATTAATATTTTCAATAAAACTTTTATCATTAGCGATAATAATTTTATATTTTGATAATAAATCATAAAATATTTGTTTATTTTCAATATATTCATCACATTTGCAATTATTAGACATTTGCGTCAAACAATTATTATATTTATCTATTAATATTAAACATTCACGAAATAATAAAATGCATTTGTTTTCTTCAATTTGTTTAATATTCGTTTCATCCATTTCTTAAAACAATTAATGCAATGAAATATTAAAAATTAAAATAAATAGAAAATAATTTTAACGTTTAATAACACAAAACATGTGATTACGTTTCATTTTGCTTTCAAGAAGCTATAGTGACATCTATTTCTGCGAAACTGAATCTGAATATATTTGTGTAAAGTATTAAAGTTCAAATTAAATTTAACTTCTGATATGAAACTAATATAAGCTTAATAGATATTTCGAAACATTAAGACAAAATGAATGCAGTGAATATTTTAATTACTTCTTTATTGCTTTCTAAGTTATAAAATACAGAATAAGGGGGTTATGTATTAAACGGGCACTAATGTTGAAAAAACTTTAAAAAACAAATCTTAACCCGAAAATCTATAAATAAACGGTTTTTGTGTAAAGATCGTAGAATTTTAATTTTTTTCCAATTTTAATAGAAATTTCATTGATTGAAATGACTTCTATTGTATCTTTTGTAGAAATATTGAGTTTTTATTAAACGAAATTCGAATAATTAACTTTTTTTCGTGTAACTTAAATGGTTATATTTCAATAAAACATATTAATTAAATCTATTTGCCTAAAATTTGTTCCGTCCATTTCTAAACACAAAGTCACTTAAGTGTAAATTAAATTTAATAACTAATTTATTTGATCAGTCGACTGATGTAATCGGTGAAAGTTGTGCTGATTTCTAGATACACACTTGCATCGGTTACATCAGCCGACTTTTCGAACCCGTTCAGCATAACATTTAAATGCTTCTATAACTTTTTATTTGCTCATATGTACATTTTATGTGTGTGTCAATGCTTTTATCGAATAGATCTTATCATTACATATCTATTGATATTTTTAATAGTTTAAACAGAAAATTCATTTAACTGATATATTAAGTTCGGTGGAGGGTTGTTTATTTGTGTTAATTAAATCTTCCAACAAACTTAATTTATCAGTTATTTATGATGAACATTCAATAAAATAGAAAACAAAATAAAAAGAAAAATTCATTTTTATTGATTAATATTTTAAATTTTTTAAAAGTGTTTTTTTACTTATGCAGTAGTATTACTAACTCACTTATATACAATTTTAAAAATATAACAATTATAAATCATTGGTACGTTTAATAACATTTTACAATTTTGATTGAAAGATTAAAGTCTTTTATTTGTTGCATTTTTAACAAGTCCAATCAAAAAGAGTTTTGTTACATTGTTTATATAACTAAATGGATTACTAAAATTAAGCAATGCATTTCTGTCAACAAACACAAAATGTAAAATATTAGATGAACCAATAATATGACCAGTAATTTCAATTATTAATAATATTACTATCAACGTCAGTAAACCACAAAGAATAATTTTAGTACCTTGACTTTTAAATACTGTTACTTCCATTTTTTATGTATTTTTATGAATTACTAATCACTTTTTATAAACTTTATTAAAACATTTAAAAAAAGATTTTCAAATGTTGCATTCATTTCTTCAACAGTTTTAAAACCTGTAGAAAAAACTTTTCCAGTGTGATGTATAGTGAATATTTTTTCATTAAATTTAAATTTAATAGCTGGAAATAACTCAGTTTCATATGATGCTGAAAGTGGATTCATTTTTGCAATTTGTATTAAATCCAAACTCTTATAACTTATTGCACCACATATATTGTTCACTCTATAGTC
>JAQIXJ010004347.1:0-11000 GCA_034700185.1 Phthiracarus laevigatus | reverse complement strand
GAATGTCCTTGAGTGAGAAATAGAGAGTTGTCACTTAGACTTTCCATTCATATGGGATAAACATTTCCGACTTTTACGTTCTTTTCTAAGAACATTCTATTAGAAAGTGTTTTTTGATTTATCGTGCACTAGTTATTATTAAATTATAGTATTACTATTTATAAAATATCAATTTTTACCGGTATTTGATTTCACTCTCAACTCTATCTAAACGAGTTAATAACACTGTCTGTCAAATTATAATATAATCTGAAAGCAACTTTGATCATTGCGGCACTTTCGGGAACTGACACCATGTTAAAGACATATGTGCAGATAAAATATACATTAATATTAAATAATCACTAAAAATTCGGTATCAAAAATTGCTATATGGAGAAACGGGAAATATTACTAATTAATTCGAAAATTTAAATTTTTTTGATTAGTTATTAAAAGAGGAAACAAACTTAATTTTACCGCAATTATTAATGAGCATTGAATTATAAAAATTTTTAAGCAAAATAAAAATAAGCAAATCAGTTTGCAGTGCTTTTGTGGGGACAAAAATCAAAAATGCTTGATAGATAAAAACAAAATTTGTTAAAGAATTTTTAAAATTTATATAAGATATAACAAAGTTAAATGATAGAATTGTGATGATTGCTTATATGTCCAGTAAATATATATATGGGTTCGTATAAATCCGATTTTGTCAATAAAACCTTCTTTGGTTTCTGACAATTTTTGTATTCGTTTTTTTGAATAAGTTTACAAATTTACGTTTAAGTAATATTGCCAAAGCGTGTAACATAAAAATCTACGCAACCACCAATAAACTTATTGCTTTAACCGACAATATAAGTGTCATCAATCATTTTAGTGAACTTCACTTTACTTTTTTTAGGTTTAAGCAATGCCTGATACTTTTCAAGTCCATAAATCATTAAAACGCGTTTTATTTTGTGGTAATGCAAAGATCCGAAAAGTGCTAAAGAGTCTGCAGCATAGCCACAATTACCAAAGTTATGACTTACAAACAGCTTAAAACTGTTTCCAGCAAAATAAGTGATAATTCCTGAAAAGGATTCGCTACGTTTTCTTATTATAAATGTAAGATTATGGTCTGCAAACTGCTAAATATCGTTAAAATGAATGATTTTTATAATGAGTATCACAAAAAATCTCTCCACAAACTTAGAATTAATACTATCATGATTAGCAAGAGTTGTTGAACAATAAATATTAAACGGATCAATTGAAATAATAGTATGGAGCTCTTTAATTTCTCGTTGGAAAGCATTTTTTAATTCAAATTCGTATTTTGTGAAGTAATACAATGCGAGTTTTACACACTTTTCAATAGTCCGCTTTCCGCCTTTATGTTTGTGATCAAATTTTTGTTAAAAACTTCGCTAATTAAACTTCTATCTGTAACGAAAGTTGATGTACTTGTAGTTTAAAGACAAATTTTAGCGAATAAATCATAATTAAAACCAATATTTGGAGCCATATTAGTAACTAAATTGAAACGTTTTTTAAAATGAATAGTTATGAATAATGAAAATTTATAAGGTTTCAAGACACTGCAGGGTTGTTTATGTCCCGTTTTTCCCCTGAATTGTTAATGTGCACAAACTATTTTTGATCCTTAATAAACTAACATTATTCTCTTTGAGTCACAGTATGATAAATCTGTTCCCTAATTTACTAATATAAAATTGTGGACACCGACACAGTCAGAGAAGCAGATAGACAGACAGATATTCTTTAATCCATAATCTCCCCATAATCTCACAAAATAAGTGAGCTAAACAACTGTTAAAATCGAAAGTAAAATACAAGCTATCAAATTTTTCTTGACAATGTTAGAAAAAGACAAGTGAAACGAATTGGAATCATACAGATTATTTTTTTATGTAAACAGTATTATAATGCTGAAAATCTAATGGACATTCTTTTTTCGATCACTTTACCATAATAATAAAGCGATTATATGTGATTCATACTATGATCATCTGTTCACAACAAGTAGTAGTATTAAGTATCCGAACTGATTAAAAGCCGCTCGAAGTCAGTTAAACCAGTCGATACTTCCTATATTTAGTAACCTGCATAAAAACTAAACACAATCTATTTTTACAAAAAAAGAAGTTGTATTCTGTTCTGGATATAAGAATAATGCTACAGTAGTCTAAAAACCGTCAATATTTATACAGTATTACCTGTAGATGTTGTAAGTACATAATTTGGAAATAAATTTAAACTGTAATTGAAAATTTATTTGTTTGTATTGTTTATTATAATAATATCTTTTATATAGTAATTGGAAAATGTAGCGAAATGGCTTTAAAATGAATTTCACATTTGTTTCTTCCAATTTAATTTGTTTAATTTGCTTTTCTATGTACATATTTTTTACATTATTATTATTTTATTGTTTGTTCGAGTGTCAGCATATTTAGTTACTGCTAAAAGTTTGAAAATAATTTTACAATTCGTTATCTAGGCATGAAAGATTGAAATCGACAGATTTTTGATTCTATCAATTAACCATTTAGAGTAACCGTACTTAAAAATTTTGGGATAGTATAAGAAGTTTTAGTTTTAACCGAAATACGGTTATACTTAAAATTATAAGTGGATTGACATTATTTTGACGAAACCGTTTCTGATGTTTAACTAATTGGCCTAATTTTTTTGAAAAAACTTGAAAAAATTGAATCCAATAAAAAAATCCAAAAATTTGAAAAAAACGAAAAATATCAAAAAAATTACAAAAATCAAAAATATTTTATAATCTTACAAAATTTGAAAAAATTTGCAAAAAACTCCATAGCTACAGTCACACACAGACATGTCAAATCCAATAGATTGACTTTTCAAAGTTAGAAAATAAATCTTTTGTTCTAACGTTTCTTATATGTGTTATTTATTAATTTTTCCCACAAGAGATTTTTAGCTTTATTTCAATAATAGTGAAATTCTGTATGAAAATTTTTTGAGTAAAATAACAAATTTCCGATTTAGACAGATGAAAATTAGTATTTTGCCACTTCTTTTTGTTAAATTCACTTTGAAAAAGTCAGCAATTGAATTTTAAATTCGTGTCTTTGATCTCTTCTTTGTCTGTCTGTCTGGTTGTAGAATTTTATCAATTTTTGGTTTAAATTCATCTTTTAAGTGTCAAAAAAGGGCTGAAACTGGGACAAAAAAGACTAAGATTGGAGAAAACTTTTAAACTGTAAATATCTGGTTATTAAAAAACAAACTAAAAGATTTTCAGCGAAGATTATATTTTATTTAAATTGTGAAAACTCACAATAAAATGAATTTTAGGTTTTTTCGTGTAGCTTTATTGTGTTGGAAAAATAATAAATAATAAAAATCAATCCATTCAATTTAAACTTTTATTTATTAAAGATTTGGAGAAAACTATTAAATTTTATGTTTACAGTTTAAAATTTATATTATGATGTATATGATTTATAAGTGTCATATTGTTTGATGAATAGCATCAAGATTATATCAATATAATGAACACCATTTTTATGTTAACATTTAAATTCTATTAATTTAAAAAAACATTAAAAAATTCAAATTTAAAGAATAAATTGAAATTTACAAAATAAAATTTATAAATATTGTAATCGAATGATCGAAAAAATTGGATCTTTCGACTATTTGGATTGAAGATCGTTATAACGAATTAGATAACGGTATTGTTCTAAATGAATATAAGAAAATAAGGATCAACGATGTGTCAGAGATGTAGGATCTTGAAAAAGACCATTAAAACGAAAAATTTAACAAGTAAACAAAATATCTTATTATACACTGTTCAAAAAATTAATTGCAATACTACAACAGAATTAAACGTTTTAAGGCTACAAAGCCTTATGATAACAGGTTATTAAAAATCTATATTTTCGACTCTGTAACACAACATAAATGTTTAAGTGAATGTTCAGTGTCTTAATTGTTAATCATTACAAATATAAAAGAGGTATTTGTGTAATAGCCTTGATTACATTTACAACTATGTTATTTTTAGTTTTCAATAGTTTATATAATAAGCAATTTTTTATTGCCACTTAGCTACTTCTTTTTGGTTTTAAAATGAAGCAAAAGTCAATAAAAATATTTATCAATTAAGAAAAATTACATTTTCCTAACTTAAGTAAATTAATAACAATTATATCCTAAGAGAAGGAAAACGTAAATGCATGTGTAAAAGTCAAAAGAATGGATGACGAATAGCAAGAGAAGATGAAAAAAATGAATTGTAATACCAAAAAGGTAAAAAGTATGGATGAAATGTTGCTTGATTTAGAGAAAGAAAAGTTTAGTATATGATAACTTATAGTATATTTACGTCTAACAAAAGAAAACAAATAATGTATAAAGCAATATCTTAACAAGAACTAATATTCAAATGTTTTCATCCTGAGTTTAGAGAGTAGTATTACCATTTTTCTTTATTCTTAGTTAACCTGTCAATTAATTAACATCAATCAATGCGTAGAATCACAATTAGACTCGTGTTAATTCGTGTTTTATTTAAAGTAATAAGATGTGACACCAAAATTTATTTATCTTCGCACCGATTTTAACCATTTGTGCCCTGATTAAACCTTGATCAAAAGAGCACAATAGTTAGTCACTATTTTACAAATTATTTGTTTGAATTTGGAAAATTTTTGGTCACTTTTGGAATATTTTAAAGAAATAATTACTCATTTAAAGCCTACTTTTATTAATAAAAGTCGACACACTATCAGACCTCTCAAATACAATAGCTGACGTTTCCAAAGTGAGCTTTCAATTTATAGCTTAAATCATAATTTAATAATATGATTGTGCTGTTATTGGTTGTAAATGTTTTGTTGAAACAACTCTACCTTATGATTTTGATTTTAAGCTAGGGATACTATTCAAGAATCTTAATAGTGTTTGATATGCATCATTTTTTAATGCTATCTCAACGACTCTTCTCCACCTATTACATCATGATTTATAGTTTATGCATGTGATTTCATTCAATAGTGTAGATAATTATTAAATATTTTTGTTTTTTGTTTGGTGATTGCTTGAGATTACTATCATTTTCATCGTTTTGTAACTAAGTCTCAGATATTTTTCCAACTCAAGTTTCGGTGAACTATTGGAAATGTTTCGGCTAAGACAATATTATACTAATTTATCAATAGTACAAAATGTAGGCATGGTTTGTTTGCTATCACATTTTTTATAGTCGAAAAATTTGATTTCAATTTTATTTGCACTAAAGCTTTTCTATATTAAGTTGAATGCTATACTAAGCTGCATTTAAAAAAATAACATCAAAGATAGTTTGGAAAATTTTTATATTTATCTGCATAAACAATTTTAGTAAAAACTTGTTAATAATATTACTCAAAGTTTATTATAATAAGAATTTAAAGAATAGGTTTTATATGTTTGTGGAGCTCTTTTATATCATAAATCATAAAATTATTTAGTTTTTCTTTTGGAAATATATATTTTACTTTTTATTTTTAACGTAAGTTTGACCGTAATAGTTTATTCTTTTCTTTAATTATTATTTGTCAGTTGAAAAATTAACTTATTATACTCTTAGGTTTTAAAAAACTTTTTGAATTAATAGATGGAGAAGCTTATCACCTATTTCATTTTTACGATTCTAGGCAATGTTAGAAGTGACTTCAGTTAGAAGTTATTGGTGATTTATTTAGGCTTAATTTACAATACCTTTTTAAATATGGCTAAAGTTCCAGTAGTAAAATAATTAACTTTGTTAAAATTGTAGAAACTAAATAATTTTAATTTCTAAAAGAAGTGTATAAATTATTTGATATAATCTTTAATATAAGTTTTTTTATTAAATTGAAATACAGTTTAAATCTTATCATTTAATTTGCATCATACATTTTATTTCAAAATCGAGACAATAAAATTATTTTGATCCTCAATTTTTAAAAGAAATTATTAAAACATTAAGAGAATATAATCATTTTAAAAATTATTATATTTTGTTTACTGGACAAATGATTTGATGTTTAGATATTTTTTATAAATAAGTAGTGTTTACTACTACATATTTTATAAAACACAAAAGTTATTAGATGAACTGTGTGTGTTTGAGAAAGAGAGAGAGAGAGAGAGAGAGAGAGAGAGTTTTAAAAAGATTGTCCAGGTGATATAAAATAAGAAGTATAACTCGTGTATCAACAAGTCTTTAAAGTTATAAAGAAAAAATTATAATGAATTAACATTTTCTGTATTAACTGTCAGAAATGTGGTGTAACACTATGGAAGTTTTAACACAAATTTTATTGATAAATATTGCTATCAATTAGTTGATAAACTCAAAATTTTTTAGTAAATTATATATTTAATAATGGTATTGGCATTTAACTTCACATAATGATTAGATGGAAAAAAACTGCAATAAACAAACAGGATGTGTAATTCAATTGGATTGCTAAGCAATATTATCGAATATACTATCAGTTTAAAACGAAGTCAAAATTTAAAAAATAAATTAATCAAAATTTTGTCAGAGCTCGTTTTATTCCTCATAATTCCTCATTTTACGCCTAGATTCGATACTATTTCACTTTTGTCGGAAAAATTACTGTTAGTTAAATTTGTTTTCACTCATAGTTTAAGTTTCACCTGTTACAGTCTTGCATAATAACAAGAAATATCTTATTTGAATGTTATATGTTTAAATATAGTTTTAACTTCGAGTATAATGTAATAAAAAAATATCATTCTTAATTACTTGTCCAATTATATTATTAATTAATATTAGTTGTTTTAACATAAAACTAATATGTTTTAACTTACAGTTACTAAATTATCTACTTTTAAGATTAAATTACTATTTAACGTACTAAATTTAAGATTTTATATATTTTCCAAGCTTTTTTAATGAAGTATAATAAACTGTCCAAAAAGTACTTACCAGTTTGTTAATGATCATTTTTACCAACAAATTAACTGATTCTTGTAAAATATTTTTTAATAAATTTTGAACAGCTTTATTTAAGTGGATAGACATGTAAACATATAATTTATATCAGATGAGATTTATGTTACATTCAACATCTATATGCATAATCAAGAACATACATGAAGCATCTTTATTTCATAAACTATAATATAACTGCTCCATTAGCGGAAGATGCCACTATACATAGTTATTTTAACAATAATTTTGACTTGTTTACTCTCCGTTTTTAACCATTATACACTTGAAAATTAAATAAATACCGACATAATGCGGAAGATGCTGCAAAATTTTTAACTTAAGTTTTGGCCATTTTTGCATAGACTTGCCTATTTTAAACAGATTTTGTTAATTTTGAGACAAAAATGTAATTTTCTACAGCTAATTGCTGCAGATGACACTCTTATTATGTTTAAAGTTTAGTTAATTTTTACCTAATTTTGTATATTTTTTCAGATTTTGCCAAATTTTGTCATTTTGAATCTAGAAATGATTTTTTTAGACAAATAACGGCAAGGGCTGCATGTAAGTTTCAGATATTATATTGTCAATAACTTTATATTATTTCTTGAAACCAATAGCTTAGATGAATAACCTTGAAGATATTTGCTTTTAATTTCTAAATCTTCGGCCAAAAAAATTGGCTAATTTTAAATAATTTAGCTCTTATTTTTTTAATTAAAACTATCAAAAAGGAATCTACAACTCAGTTTTTGTATTTAATTATTCTATTTTTGCATATTTTTACATAAGCTATCTTTATAAACTAAAATGTTATTTCAAGATTCTGGCAATTTTAATTCCGTCATGCAGGTATTCCGACATTATTCTTGACTCTAACCGCAGCTGAAACTCGATGGAAATAGTTGTTTGTTATTCTATTTGAAACTGTTCTTAACAAAGTTATTTCTGAAGAAGAATCCAGCGATTTGGATTATAAACACAAATGTGAACTAAGAAGCAAATATCCTGTTGCTTGTTCTCGTTAATTTGATAAACGTTTTCGGGAACTTTTTCAAGTATTACAACACAAAAAGACATTTCAGTTGTCATCCCATTCTGGATGCATACGCTCGCGTTGAGTTTTTGAGCTAGAATTGTGAGAAGTGTTAAGGCTGGACCTAATATAGTTTAATAATTGCCTAATTTGAATCGAACATGAAATTTTCTTTTCTAATTGTTTTATTTAATACTTTTAAACATATTTTACCTATTTATTTCAATAATTTGTGAAATGTTTGAAATGCAAATTGAGCTTATTAGTTAACTGTAAACCTTAAATTTTTAAGTTTTTCGAACTAATAAGAAATAAAAATTTTATTGTATCTGAAGAAAAAGAGAAAGAATATTTTACAAATTAACTAATCTTCAGAATAACATTTTGCAAAAACTTCAAATCTGATTATTACTTAAAATATTCATAAAAGATATAATTATATATACATCATCCATATTTATAATTATTTTAAGACTGATAATACATATAGTTCATTTAAATACATAATAATAGCATTCAATCATTTATCTGATATTAAGATGTTTACTTCATGTGTTTTTGTACATTTTGACAGTTTATTTGATATCTTTTACACTATTTTTAAAAAATAATTTAATTTTATAAATATAAGTTTAACTTTTTAACTAAAAATCGACCTTTTAAATTGACAACACCTGTCATAGCATCCGTGGGTTCGCATTTTACTATTTATAGGATAACAAATCTTTTATGAATTTTATTATAAACATTTTAAAGTAAATATAGCTTAGAATAAATGACTTTTATATTAAAGGGAATGGAAATATAGTTAATAATAAATTCCTGAGTTTTCTATTAAAGAAGTGATTAACTTTTCATTATTCAATTTTCACTTTTTATATGAGCAATCACAGAATATGATTTCTACAAAAAAACTAAATATCTTACTTATATAGTAATATATTTTGAATTTAATAATTTTATTGCTTGAAAATCAAAAATTAAGTTTAACCATCTTTATAAAAATGTGACGCAAAGTCGTTACATTCGTTTCAATTTCCCAAAAGTTGTGTAAATTGTTTAAAAAATGAATTCATTTCCAAGTGAAATTTTACCCGAGCAGTTAAACTTAAATCCTGGAAATAATAAAAAATTACCAAAAGTTGGAACATTTTCATTCCATTTTACCAACAAACTGATATTAAAATATTAACAGTTTGTAAGTTAGCCATTTATTATTTCACTTATTCGTATTTTACTATGAGTTATAGTTATAGTGCCGGCTAATATTCATGGAATATAAAAGGAAAAAGCAACAAACTATATTTACACATTTTTTTTGAATTGATAGAGTTTTTTAAGTTGGGGGACTTTTTTTAACAAAAATAATATTTTAAAAAACTTAAAAATTCATAAACAAGAGTTTATAAATTAGCATCAATTAAATTAATTAATTCTTTTAAATGTTTTTAAAGTTAAAGATTTTTCAAATAATTCGCAATAAAAACGACACTACTCTTTCAAAATAATAAATTATTAACTCATAAAACAATAGACAGTTTTTCGGGATAATCTTTATACTTATTAACTCGTCCATATTTGTTAACTATGAGTACAAAAAGTAGAAAATATTTCTAGAGAAAAAGTAAACTTCCATTCGCGATAATAATTAATTAACAATTAACTCATTGTAGAATTAACTCATACGTATTTTGTGAATTAAAACAAGTCTAAGATTTAGATGACTAAACACTATTTAAATAATTATAATTAATAATAATTTATAGTTTTATTATCGTAATTTAATTTTTCAAGATTTATGTTTTACAAGAAAAAAAACTTGATTTTTTAGCATCTTTTTCAAACAAACTCTTAAATTTAAACACAAGTTTCTACGAATACATGATTTTTCGATAAAAAAGTCCATAATCGATAAATTTTTTGTTCTGTTTTGCTTCTTAATCTTTATATGCATTAAATACATTCCACTCTAAGAATCTTCTTAAGTCAGTGCAAATAAAATTTCGATGTAGTATTTATTTTTACCGAATTATCTTCAATATATTCAACCTAATTTACTCAATAATAGAAGTTTAATCTCACATAATTTACAATAAAACATTTTGTTTGCATTCTAAGCCTCTCCATATGGTTCTATGCAAGGAATTGCTCTTTACTCTTTTTTCAACGTAAAGATAACCGTTTTCTTTATTACGTTAAACAATAACGGAGTTGCTTTATACTGAGCCTTCGATATACATCAGTTTGTATTATAAAATTTTACATACGGGTACTTTTCCTTCTCGTGTCACGCACATCCATTCTTTTCTGTTTCCGGTAGTTATGATCCCTTTCTTTCTCATCCTTGCGTGAATCATTGGCCATCCATTTGCCTTTCATACATTCACGAACTCATCACTTCTCCGATTTGCGTAAAATTCATTCAATATTATTCTTATTGAGTTACGATCCCTTTCTATTTCCTTCTCGCGTAACTCATCATCTACTTTTTTCTCTATTCTTTTATGCTCTTTTTTGCTTTTTATTTTCTTTTGAAATCATATTGTTAAATAGCTGAGTTAAATTTTAGAGGCAAAAAAAATGAAATATTATTTTAAATACTCTAAAAAAGTAAACTCTCTGAAAATCAACTCAATACTGAATAACCATTTAAAATATACCGAATCGGTATCATGGTATAATAGGCTTCCGAATCTATTACACTCAATTTTTTATCTGACTTTGCAAATTTGTCAGATATATGGATTTGGGTATGTCCGTCCGTCTGTTCGTCTGTCTGTCCGTGCACACTCTTACTCTAATAAAGGGATTTTGATCTTTACTCTAATAAAGCTATTTTAAAATTTCTTACATTAATTAAGGGATTTTGAACTTTACTCTAATAAAGGGATTTTGATCTTTAGTCTAATAAAGGGAATTGGATTAATTTCTAACTTTAATAAAGGGATTTTGAACTATTTCTTATTCTAATTAAGGGAATTTATTAGTCAAAAAGGACAAAATATGGGG
>JAQIXJ010004346.1:0-11002 GCA_034700185.1 Phthiracarus laevigatus | reverse complement strand
AATCGAAACACTCGAGTGTCTGGCTCTGCAACAGTTATGTTCACTGCAAATGTGAATAATTTGTTGTTAAACTGAATAATTTTTTAAAATTATACCCTATTCTTAAAAATGTTAATGCACAACAAAATTAACTAAATCTTAAAATTTTGAAATATGTATATATGATAGTATTTTGCGAAGATCTTGAACATATTGAAAAAAGATATTTTTAACTACTGAAAGTATGCCAACTAATGAGTACAAAACAATGAGTTGTAAATTTACCAAAATAAAAGTCATGTGTTTTAACATCACTATATTAACATCCTCTCATATGACACATCTCTTACATAATTATTGCAATTAATTGTACACACTTTAAAATTACAAACGAGCAAAAGGTTTTAATGTTTACAGTTTTTGTTGCATTCGTTTTGCCCAGTAAGCAATTTTATTATCAAATTGTGTAGAAAAAGCTAATTATATTACTTTAGTTTCAATTTACTAAGAAAATTTTTATTATTTATTTTGAAAATTATAAAATAGTAATAAAGAAGGGTATAAGTTCAACATTATGTTTCTTAGCATTTTAGAGTTTAAAGCTTAAATTTTTAGTGTTTGTCCTAGTGATGATGAGGTTTGGGTTCCGGAGGCTCTGGCTGGAACCTGAGCCTAAGCTTGAGCCTTCTTTAAGAACCTGAATCTCGAGCCTCAAATAAAATTAGAGTCTGAACCCGAACCTGAGCCTCTTACCTGGAGTCTGAGCCCGAGCCTCCCTATATATATTGCATCACAGAAGAATAATAAACAAATTTTAAGGCAATATCGAATGACATTTTACTTAACATTTTTTAGTTTAATGCGGTATATTTGATTATCATTGTAATTTTTATTTCTCATATATTTATAAAAATTGATGTTTTATTAAAATGAGTGATATTAAATCGTAAAATATTCGTTAGAAATGTTATTTTTGTTTATTTTAAAAGTTAAAGCCTTTCTACATAGGCTCCAGGCTCTTGTAAGCAGAACCTGAGCCTCGAACCTCAGATGCAGGCTCCAAAAAGTAAGAACCTCGAACCCGAGCCTCATCTAAAATTAAGAACCTGAGTCCGGCTCCGAGCCTGAGGTTCAGGCTCCAGAGGCTCTCAGGCTCTAAACCATCATCACTAGTTGTCCAGCTAAAAAGGAGTTGTTGATGAGGCAACAATTATAATAATTAATGCTGGTGAGGAAATTGGTACATTTCTGCCGATTTTCGGTTAGAATTTGGGTCCAATTTCGGTTAAAGTTTCAGTAGACTCAAAATTTATATAAGTAAATTATTTTTTTTAATGTTATACAGTTCGATGTTTCCACGTGTAAAACTTAGTCTATTTTCACTATAAAAACGTTTATAAACAGAAAATGAACGCTCAACTTCGACAGACACTAACGGAACTTCAAGTGTTAAAACTTTGTGATAGAATTAGTTGGAATCTGATGTAAATAATTATGAATCTGGATTTTTTCCTATGAATTCTACAGTATATTTAATGTTTTGTTGTTTTTTAGTTGTTCTTTTATAGAAATAATTAAGCCAAATTGTAAAACTCATGTAAATAATTAAACAAGAAAGACACTTTTTATAGTTTATAATAGCTTATAAGTTATTTAAAAAATACTTAAATAATTAATCTAAAGTTTTCAAAAATGTCAAAATTAACAAATATAAAATACGCGCTAAATTCAATGGTAGAGTTAGTGCGGACACCGACACAGACGGGCAGACATGGTCAAATCCATAAGCTCGCTCTCTTCAAGAAAGTGAGCTAAAAAACAAATTTAAAACATATGTTTCAAGAAAATCGGTTAGTAAATCTCATTTTCTGTTATTTCGGTCAGTGACTTCCAAATCGTTTTTTATCGGTTAAAAAATTTATCTATTAAATTCAATATTTTAACTCGAACATTGCATAAAACTACTTCAACCTAACCTAACCTATAAAACTTTCTCAGTTAAACCCGTTTTTCACAGACCTAATAATGATCATAATATTTAACAATTGGTGTGACAGTCTCTAATAGCTTCATAAGTACGCTAATCTTGCGACTTTACTTTCAATGACTGTCAATAAATAGTATTTTATATTTATTTGACTAAATCTCGTATATTCATAGTTACCCAAGGTCTGAAGTCCCAGAGGGGGGTCAGATCCTGAAAAACTGAATTTTTAGGGGGTCGAAAACACATCGGATTTAAACGACTATTTTTTTTGTCTTCGGACCAAAAAATAAATTTTCAGCCAAAAAGTTGCACGTTATCAACACAATCTCGATTTTTCATGGGTGGGGTCAAACTTTTCCAGAATTTTAAGAGGGGGTCAACCCTGGGCAAGCACCCCCCTTGGGTAACTATGCGTATATTTTAAAAAACGACACTAAAATTTTAATATATTTTTCAAAAATAAAAACCCCAAATTATTTTATGCAAGTGCTGCCAGCCTGGAAAGTGCCAATATTACATATAATATGAATAAAAAAGAATCCCAACCAACCTAAACCTCCTGTAGAACCTGTTATACCTAACCAGGATCCGACCTTCTAAACCTGCTCACTAGAACGCATGCATGCACACATTACAATTCAAATATTTTATTATCTTTGTGAATATATATTTAACTTTCTTAAACCTTTCTATTATACATTGCTAAATTTCAATAAAATTTTACGTTGAATTCAAAAATTGTTTCAACTGTTTAAAAAAAAGTTTTTTTTCAACTTAACTTATGGAAAACCTCTACGTCACTATTACTCGTAATTCTGCGACCAACAATAAATGAACGCTTATTTGTCATTTTATGTCCCCAGGAAAGGAAATTGCAAAATGTATTCTTAAACTCAAAGTGAGTCAGAGGCTCTGGGCAAATGTTACTTTCAAAATTTAAGGGTTCTAGACAATTTTTCTAAATAGGGGTCGACCACCCTTTGGGACGAACAACTTTATAAGTGATTCCACAGTATTGCTTATCTGAAGGTCGGTCATTATTCATAGTGTAATAATATACCAAAGATAAAATTATTATGACTGTAGCCTTTTATTTATACTTAAAATAATTTCTTTATCCTCATCCTTATCTTCATGTTAGTTTTATAACAGCTTTTATACAGTAAACACAAAGCATGAACTAATTGTTACTAAGACTATTGTAATTATAATTAGTCATCGCACTCACATTCATACTTAATGGTGCAATATATAAAGTTTCATCCACGCATATTATGATTGGTTCATAAGCACTTTGAATGAGGATTTAACTCTGTTAGATCAGTTTACTTACTGTACAGTATATTTATTATTTTAATTTTGGCCAAAAGCAAATTAAAGAAATTAAAGCAAATTTTTTAATTGCACAACGTTTTGCGCTGCATTCGTATTTCAATTTGACTTAAAATTGACAATTAGAACTTTTTTGATCGCAATTTAAAATAAAAATTTTTATACTAACTTTGCTATATGCTTACGTATATTTATAGCTTAAGCATAATTGTTTACTATACTTTGGGTTTATTGATATCATCGCTAATCTAAAGTATTTGGTTTATTAATTCCAAAAAGATTGCAAACGCGTTTAAACATTATTAGACCGAGTAATTATTAATAATTGTTTAAACTGCGAACAAAGCCTTATATTAATAGAATAATAAACAATTATTGACCTCAATTATCATCGTCAGCTAAAACTGCTCAACTGTCGAAAAAATAGTGAATTTAATAATAATAAAACTTTATTCACTTTCCTACAATTCACGTTATGGATCTTTACTGCTACTACCAAAGTATTTACGATTAGTTAGTGTTGCAAATCATAATTACCCAAGGGGGGTGCTAGACCAGGGTTGACCCCCCCTAGAATTCTGGAAAAGTTGACCCCCCATGAAAAATCGAGATTGTATTGAAAACGAGCTGTTTTTAGGCTGAAAAATTTTTTTTGGACCCAAAACAAAAAAATTGTCGTTTAAATCCGATGAGTTTTCGACCCCCCCCCTAAAATTTGAGATTTCCAGAATCTGACCCCCTCTGGGGCACTTCAGACCTTGGGTAACTATGGTTGCAAATTCAAACATGCAAATTCAGTATAAGCTTTTAATATCTGTGATTATTGTTTGATTAATACAACTACCGTATTAACATTTGCAATGCAAACTAACGCTATATTTCTTTCGAAACTTTATTTTATATCCTGTGAAGTATGCGAGGATGACTCAACTGCTCAAATTCATATGCTCTATCTCTTTGATGAACAAACGAAACCCAAAACTAATCTAACGTTACATGTATTTATATTATTAATTGAATTCGTTAACTTAGTTCTTAAACTCCTTTATTAACATATCTTAAAACAAATATAAAGAAATTACAGGTTCGAACACATGGCAAACCTATAAGCTTAACAAGAGATGATATACAATTAGTAAATTATTTTTTTTATACTAACAAATAATTTTCATTTTACCTGTATATTCTTTAAAATAAATGTGTTGTTACGTAAAAATAAGTTTTGAAATCTTAAACTTAAAAAATTAATAATTTCCTTATATAAAATCTATTTAAATAGTGAATTTGAAGTTTTAAAGTAAATGGTAAAATACGTGAAAATTAATGTTTACCTAAAAATAAATTTACTACAAAAAATTTTTCTTAAAATTAATATGCTTTCAAATCAAATTAGTTAATAATTTAGAACAAATTAAATACGCGATACGAATAACTAATAGAATACCAAACAGATAAATCTATGATTAAAATAATTAACGAGTTAATAGGGTTTTATTTCTATTACTTTTGTATTTTCTCTCTAAATAAAATCGATGCTTAAATTATAAGCCAACAATAAAAAGTTTATGATTTAAAGTTAATTTAGTTTAACGTTAATTTCCAACATCACTCACCATTTACGCTAAAACGGAGTACAGTTTGTATTGATATTTAGGTAATACAATGATTTGTAGTTTCTAAGCAAATTAAAAGCAAAATGTGTGAAAGTGTTCGGAATGTCTATTTATTTAGATAACCATAAGATGAGTAAAACAATCATAACCACTAATGCGAATAATGTGCTTAAGAAACATGTTTTTCGACGTGCCTTAGCCTATAGTATAAAGCAATTAAGTATTTACTAGTTATATTAATATTTATTAAATTATAAATTATTTTGTTGTTATATTTAATAACAGAGCGAAACTACTAAAAACGTTACACCAATTTGTTAACCTTTCTTCATGCAAACATGCAGTATTAGAAATGCTTTATAATATTCAAAATAATAATAAAATCATTTACTCGATGTAACCCATACAATGGTAATAATAATAGCAAGAATAATCACAAGAATTATTAATAACAGAAATTTTTTACGTCTGGCTTGACTCTATAACAAAAAGCAAAACTTAAGTTAATTACAAACATAAAGTGTTTCTTTCATATTACTTATTCATTTTGATAAAAAGTTTACTCTGTTTAATGTTTTCCAATGCAAAACAAATAATATGCCAAATAATAAGCGAATAAACTTACAATAAACGTATAAATATTGCGATTTCAGAGTAGACTCGTTAACAAATCAATATTAATACATAAACACGAATATAATTGAAATCAAAACAATTACCTGGTAATCCCTAGCTTTTGATATTTGTTGAGTTCCTTCGTGAACAAGAATAGAACCAGATTCCACATTAGCTTCGATACTATCTATTACTTCTCCCTGTTCGTGAACCATTGTCGCCAGATCTTTAAAAATTTGATTCACATCTACGATATCAGATTCAATTTTCCGTATCGCTTGTTCGCGATCTCTCAACAATTCTAGATCACACTCTTCTTCAATTTGCAACATCGTTTGAGATTGCGTTTGTGGGCTATGAGTAAAAATACGTTATAACAAACTGTTTCATTTATAATACAAATATGGATACCTCGCCAAATCAATCAAATTAGACTGTCCTCGAGTTCCGTCTTCGAACGGACTCTACAATTATAATTCATATCGTCAATAATAATGAAAGTATTAGATAAATATTGCATACTCCATTGAGACCAGAGTTAGCTCTGGCACGAATTACGCTCTCTTTCTCCTTCTGAGCGGCTGTCCTTTGAATCACTTGGAAATTCTTAAGCGCTTCAGCAAAATCGTTGGTAAGCCTTTCACGAAGCATTCGTCGCTGTTTCTAAAATATAATTTCAAACGTGTAATATTAACACTTATGAGTAAATTTATATAAGTTAATATAAAATTTAGCTTATTATTATCTACTATGAATTAGTTATCTAAGAATTAAGAATATAAAATTTATGATGAAATGATTTCTCTTTCTTTAAATATTTGAAAAAATAGTAATATATATTTTTTGTTTAATCATAGATCAAAAATTAAATTTAATTAATTAAAAATTATAACATTGGTTGAGCAAAATTTCAAAATTATTGTAAGTGTCGATCATCACAAAATTATTTGTCTAAACATTATTAAACTTGTGATGCATTTTATGGCAGATTCTCTATACGAATAAATATATCGGTAATACGGTATACACCCGAGGCTCCCAAACTATGGGTTGCGACCCAAAACAAGGCCTTAGAATTACGAATTTGGGTCTCAGCCTTTTTTGAAATTAGCTTTGGTTATGGGTCGCAACATAAAGTTGACAATTAAAAAATAAACCCATTATGACAACTCTTACTTTCAAAATATTGAATAAATTAAGTGCTAAATTTCAAACATATCATTGATTAATTTTATAAACTAAAAATTTAAATTTATGGGTCGCAGAAGAAATGTTTTCGAAATTTTGGGTCGCGTAAAGAGAAAATTTGAAAACCACTGGTTTTGTTAGCTCTTGTTATTAACGTTACTTAAATCTTATCCATTCAATAATCTTAAAAACATTTTGATAACTAATCTATACTTATATTTCACTTTGTTAAGTTACAACTAATTTTATAAATGTCTAAAACATTTTTGCCTCAAACAAAAACTTAATTTTAAACTTAATTAACGTTAAAAAAAATCAAATAATCTAATCGCACAAACAATAAACAATACTAGTTTTTTCTCAGTTAATCTCTAATCTAATAGCTAATCGTAAACGTTATACAAAATTTCGCTTTATTTAATTCTAAGTAAGATAATGAGCAATTTCTATGCACACAATTAAATGATTACCTGTTCCGAAATATTCGCTGATTGTGGCAATTGAGCCAATTCTTTCAAACTATTATTCGTATCTCTGGCTAATTGATTGGTATAGTGTTGAACCTGATGCCTATAATTGAAATTTAAATCACAGATTTATTAACCATAAATAATCCCATAAAAACAAATTCACTCACAATTGCGTGCGAAGACTCTCCGAGTCTTGCGATGTCCCCAAATGGTTAACCATTCGCTGCATTTGATTGACTTAATCATAAACAAAAAAAATCAAACGAATCAGAATAATTATGAGTATTAAAAAAAGTCAAAAGTTAAATACCATTTTGGGATATTTTGGTTACATTTGTGGCCACAGTTTGCGAAAGACGTGAATATTCGTTCTGCAAATCACCGCCTGGTGTTGATTGGTAACCGCGATAACTCATTTCGATCGCGATTTCTTGTTCCACTCAATAACAGTTGCGATTCAATTAAGCGAAAAATGATTTGACAATAAAACAATGAAAATTAGGTGACAATATGTTTACGCGATATTTGCTAAAAACACATCATAGAAATAACACTTTAGATCGAAAAATGTCGATCAAACTAATGATTAAAATGTATAGTTATGCCAACCAATAAATCAAATATATTTACGATTAATGAGCAAACGCTTTAAAGTGTTAATTAAAATCTAGTGAATATGAGTGAATGCAATGGATTAGGTTTCACAGTCGCATCGCTATTGAGGCGTAATTTCAATCATTAGATTGAATGTGTGATGTCATCATTTAGTACAATGAAAACCGTTTATATGGATATACTGTATAACTTATAACAGCTAATTGCGATTTCCTTCGTATAGTAATTATTTTGTTGTTTCGGATATTTGTTTAAAAAAATCATTTGTTTTTGGAGTAAATTGAAAATAAATAAATGCAATTTAATTTCGGATTTTGTTTGGTAATCCCTAACTAATATGAGATGTTTGTTTTTCAAAAATTACTGTAAAAGTAGTCGAGAATGTTTTTATATCATTAATCGTTTATTTGTGATCCAATTGGCATTAGTCGTTAGTTATTATAAAATTTACATTTACCTTTATTCTGATGCAAATCTATCATAATTATAGTTACTTAATTATAATTACTCGTTTGATAATTTTAATTGTAAATCAAATTTTATTATTATTAAAGTTCAATTTGATTATTAAAAATTTAATTTGAATCGAATGCAAATATAAGTAATTTTATTAAATTTTTATCGAAATTTAAAATTTCAAGGAAATAAAACTTAATCTATTATTTAATTAACTAACTGTTGGCACATAAACTTTTTAAAGTTGGAACCATTTATTGAGCTTATCGAAAACAAAAATTAGTTATTGAAATTAAAAATATTTAGAAATTTATAGAAACTTCAAACACTTTGCCTTGAAATTATTTTTTATTAACTTGATCTGAGTTTGACAATATTCATTTTAATCCAATATCTAATAATCAAAGCTTCAATAATTTACTAATAATAAAAATGATTACAAAATGAATTAATAAATTTAAATAAGAATAGGTAAATTCTGACTTTTCTGTAAGCTGTGTTGAGTTGGGATGCCTCACGAATCAGCAATATAGCTAACAAAACTTGACTAAATTTTAAATACTACCGTATGAATAAAACTTTTGGCACAATTTTTAACAAAATTTGAATTCCTATACTATTGGAAAAATTAAATGCCAATAGGTTTATCTATTTAATATCTCATTTGAGTGTTTGCAACAGTTATATGAGCTTAGCATTGGTTCACCAAATGAGTTGTCACTTAAAAATGCTTCAGTTAAGTAATGCAATACAGGAAATAATCATTACGTTCACTCGTTTCAAATAATTATTAATAAATAAATGTTTGGAAAATTAATTTTACATTTATAATTAAATGAAATGTTTAATAAAATAAAAAATACAATCATCTATTACACAATTATCACAAACAGCAGCATTTTTATTTTTTTTGGTTATAATGCTGAGTCAAAAAAGAATATAATTATTAATATAATTAATATATGATTTAATGCAATAAATGGAAAGCAAAACTTTTATTTAACAGTTTCATTCAACGCTTTCTTATTAGAGGTGTTTTCTTTCGACTTATTTTTTCGCTTTTTCGAAACCTTATTGGCATTTTCTTGACCAGAATTCAACTCCGGAGCATTAAATTCATTTGGAATTTCATCGTCAATGCAAACCGCTAAACACGTTGGTCTGCATGTGGTGTCCACAGAAGCTATTAATATCGGATCTAAGTTCAACTAATCAATCAAATTAATTTAAAAATTGTCCATAATGTGCTGCACCACGTTTTATACCTTTAATTCGTCGAATTCCCAGATTTTAATATATCCATCACTAGAGGTGGAAACAATCCATATTTTATTATCTTTAATATGCGCACAGTTTTTGACGCAACGAAATGCCTTCAACCGATTACTATGAGCGTTAAATGTATGGATAATGCGTTTTGTTTGGATACTATATAATTGGATGTCATTAGAATCGCCTCCAATAGCGATAACATCGTTCTGAGCAAACAATAAAGCAAAAGTAAATGCTATAATCTAAGATAATATCGATAAAAACTTTTCACATACATTTACGAAAGCGATACAATTAACACGTTTACCAAAATCAATTGTATGGACAATACCGCCGACAGCGATGTCATAGATGTCAACTCTATTATCGATGGCAACGGCGAACAATGTACAACTTGGACACCACGTCACGAAGTGAGCGATCGATTTAAGATTCGTGACATAAGCGCATCGACCCTTAATTAAATTCCAGGTGCGAAGCGTCTTATCCTTCGATACCGATAGCAATAGCTTTCCCGACGGATGAACCGAAATTGAATTGACAGCGTCTTTGTGTCCGCGAAGCGTTTTCTCGCAGTTCCAGTTATGTGTTTGCCAAATACAAATGGTTCCGTCTTCGGAAGAGGTGAACAGGTGACTGTTGCCGTAAAAGTCTAACTGAGTGATCGAACCCGAGTGCTGTATAAGAGTTCCCACATCTTTACGCGACGCGATATTGAATATGCGAACCACTTCGTCGTTACTGCCAGACGCAACAAACTTCGATGAGGAAGCGATGCCACGAACGCTGGCGTTGTGAGCGTGTGTGGCAACCGTTTGCACCAATTCATATCTATCCTAATAATAGTGAATTACACCATTTATACTGTATATTAACATTTTTTGTTTTGTTTTGTTTTGTTTTGCTTACTTCACTGCATTTTAATTGATATCCAATAATAAATTGTTCGTAAGTTCCCACAAATATTTCCATTATATACCAGTTATTAATTAAATGCTAAATGTTAAATGTTTATGTTTATGCGATTTAAAAACAAATGAAAACACGTGATTCTAACTCATAATTATATGCTTATAAGCGTATACCGTATTACGATAATATTACAGTAAACTAGCGAACGCAGTAGACTAGACATGGAAAAAATATCGGGACAGGATCGGGATTTAGAAAATTTTTACGGGATTTATCGGGATGGGATTGTACAATGAAAGTATCGGGACAGGACGGGATTGTAAAATTCATTGGCTTAATCCCTAAAGTCTATAAATGATCAGCTTTTTGTGTGCAAACATCATCGAATTTTAATTTTTTCAGTTTTATGACAAACAAGATCGTTGCGGTCATAATATCTGACTTTGCTGTTAAAAATTTAGATTGTATATGGTCGCTCCCTCTCTTCGTTCGCTCGCTCCCATATTTTATATTTTCGGTTATAAGTTAGTTATTATGTTAAAAGCAGATGAAATCAAAAACAA
>JAQIXJ010004345.1:0-11003 GCA_034700185.1 Phthiracarus laevigatus | reverse complement strand
TTTGGTGTTGTTGTTGTGGTTGTGGTGGTTGTTTTGGTTGTGGTTTGGTTGTTGTTGTTGTGGTTGTGGTGGTTGTGGTTTGGGTGTTGTTGTTGATGGGGTTGTGGTGGTTGTGGTTTGGGTGTTGTTGTTGATGGGGTTGTTGTGATTGTTGGCGTTGTGGTGGTTGTGGTGATTGTTGGGTTGATGTGTTGTTGTGGTAATGGTTGTTGTGGTGATTGTGATTGTTTTTGTTGTTAGGGTTGTCGTGTGGTTGTTGTTGGTGTAGATGTTGTTCGGTTTGATGTTGGGGTTGGTGTGGTAATCGTTGTTGTTTTGTTTGTTGTGGTGGTGTTGTTGTTGTTGATGATGTTGTTGTTGTTGTGGTTTAGTTTTGTTTGGTTTGGTTGTGGTATGGTTTGGATATTGTTGATGTGGTGGTTATGGTGTTGTTGTTGTTGTTGTAGATGTGGTTTTGTTGTTGTTGTAGTTGTGGTGGTGTTGATGAGGTTATTGTTGTTGTATGGGTTGTGGTTGTGTTGTTGTTTTTGTTGTTGTGGTTGTGTTGTTGTTGTTGTTGTTGTTGTTGTTGTGGTTTAGTTTTGTTTGGTTTGGTTGTGTTGTTGTTGATGATGATGTTGTGGGGGTTGTGGGGGTTTTTAATAAATTAATAAAAAATTTAATATTAATTCACACAAATCTCACCAAATCTATCGAAACTTTTTTTTGTTTATTAAATATTAAACGTTTGAATTGTTTTTTAACGCATTCTAATCGAAAACAATCATTAATCGATAAATAATTTAATATTAATTCGCACAAATCATCGCCAAATCAATTAAATATCGATAAATAATTTATTATTAATCCACACAAATCATCACCAAATCAATCACTGATTGATAAATAATTTAATATTAATTCGCATAAGTCATCACCAAATCGATAAAACTATGAAATCATATTCATTTTCAATACAAACTATTATTGACTTTAATTGCTGTTTAAATCGATCCGTAAATCCAATAAACATTTCATTACAAATACTATTAACTTTTATTGTTTCAATAGATTTTAATAAATGTTTATTTTCAATAATTTGTTGATTGAACACAACATCAATATTTCCATCAGTCGATAATGATTTCTGTTTGTTAACGCATTGCAAACGAAAACAATCACTGACTGATAAATAATGCAATATTACTTCACACAAATAAGCGCCAAATCTCTCTCTCTCTCTCTAAAACTGCGCCAAATCTATCAAAACATGTGCTTTTGCACATTATATTAGTGTAAACGCAATGCAATAGAAAACCTCTCTCTCTCTCTCTCCTCTCTCTCCCTCTCCTCCCTCTCCTCACTCTCCTCTCTCTCCTCACTCTCTCCTCTCTCTCCTCGCAAACAGTGTGCGCGTGAATGTGCGCAAAAATATTATTGCGGACACATTGTTTGGCACAGAGAAACGAAAAAGTATTTTTTATATATATAATTAACTGTTCTATTAAATATTAAGTTCGTGTAATTATTATTTTGGAATTTTTTAAAGAAAATCCAGGACATATATCATCAATAAATTTGGAGAAAGTTGGGAGTCATGGTAAAAGTTGCGGATTTAATCCTAAATTAATTGTTGTGTGCGATAAAGAATGATGATTAGAGATGACTCAAAAAGAGCGCAAAACACATAATTGTTTGACATAATTAGCGGGCGTTGTAATTGAACAACAAAAACAAATATCAATACTAGAAAACGAATTGTTTGAATTGCGGAATAAGCATACATTGTTGAAATGGTTGAGTCCGAATGGACTTTCAATAAAACACAATATTATTGAGTTCAAAACTAAAAATATTACTCATTATGGTAACGTTAAGATATTTGGCATCGCTCAGTCACCGCTGCAGTTCGACAGATATAATAATTATACGGAAGTAAAAGTTATCGAATTAGGACCGGAAGGCATGAATTCATTTTTTGGCTTAGATATTGACCTCACAGAACTTAAAAATTCGAACAATTTGGGAACAAAACGCTTAGCATATAATGGCACATATAATGGCAGCGCTTACTTTTACATGCAAAATGCTGTGTGTGTGAAAAAAATGCGCACCAAAATGGAAAATCGGTGATCAATTTGGTTGCGGAGTTAAGTTTACAAAACAGGACGAAAAGTTCAATGACCGGGTTTTCGTATATTTTTCGCATAACAGGCAAATAGTTTATAAAAAATCATTTTTGAGTGTCAAGATTGGTCTGTACCCAACATTCTTTACGAATAGAATTGGAGCAAAAATAATTGTAACTTAAGCTGATAAATTGGATTTTTTTAAACTTATATGCAGAAAAATATATTAGTTCTTCAACCCGTGTGATTGTAAGATTACAAATCCCTTTATGAAAATATAAGAATCATTGAAATCTCATTGAAATATAAGACCGCAAACATACGGAGGAATGGACAGACATGGTCAAATCCATCCGACTTTGTCTATTCAATGTGAGCTAAACATAATTTTTCGTCTCTCTCTCTCTCTCTCTCTCTCTCTCTCTCTAAAATAATTTTAAAAATGAGTAAGAAACATATTAAAAACAATTCACGCCAGATTCACAGATTGCTCACTTTTCCATAGGTAATTAACTACGTATTCAAACCTTATTAATATATTATATATATTACATTTACCTTGTTATACTATGTCTATTTATATATATGTTTAAACAACAGTTGAGCTTATATAAGCTTAAATAAGCTCAACTTTGTTTGAAAAGTGCATATAAAGAAAATGTGATCATAATATCACTTAATTAAAATGAAGCAATAATACTAATTAAATTACAATATAGATTTCTTTATTTTGTGGCGATAAAATTTTCTTAGTAAATAACATTAATTTTTAGTTCACTTTTTGACTAAAATATCGAGCTTGTGAGTATGACCGTTTTTTCAACCGATTTCCGACTTATAACCCACCGTGTACTGGCATGGCAATCCGTTATCAGTTTTATTACATGTATAATTAATACATGTTTTATTACATGTAAATCGACGGTTATGGATGAGTGTTTCTATTCGTTTAGAATATTTACCACTGAATAAGCTGTAGACTTAATAACAAATAAGAAATAGAAATGCTATAACCTGTTCCCCTTTCTGAAAATTAAAAGTCTGCTCTCTCAATCGACTTTATAGCAGTGTGTAAAAAATTTAAAAGAAAGGAATGTGGTCTAGACAACAATTGGTAACCACCAGTGCGTTCCAGAGGGGCTGGAGCGGGTTACCCCTCCCCCAAGAATTCTCAAAAAGTCGATCTCCCTACCTAAAAAATTAAAAATGACAACTCTATGGAGAAAAAATTTTTAGCTCACTTTTTTTTATAAAAATGCGAGCTTATGCATTTGACCAAGTCCGTATATTCGGAGTCTTACAGCAATTTAGGAATATTGACTTTTCCAGTATAAAAAGTATAAAAAAGTGAGCTCTATATGAATGTGTCGGTCTTGTTTTTAATGTTTTTTGTCCGATGGCAGAAAAATTGTCACTTAAAACCGAGTAGTTTGACCCCCCTCCCTAAAATTTTGAAAAGTACGAAAGTAACCTCCCCCAGACCGACACACTCTGGGACACCCTGGTACCCACCCTTGTAATGTAAAACTCGAATACGATAGCAAACTCTGTTAGATTACAATCTGCTAACTAAATTTACTCTTCCTAGTCTAAAATATTATTGTCTTCACTATACTTATAATCTTTAATAATTATTTTAATGAGCATTAAATAAAAGTTTCGAATTAATTCGAACTCTAAAAATCTCAAAAATTGGACTCTAATTAAATTTGTATGTCTAAGAATGGCCATTTGGCGACCGAAAAACTGTACATGAATCAGAGAATTTTAATAGATTTTAGTGTTAAGAAGTATTTATTTTAATAATGAACATTATTAATAGGCAGATATCAAACTGTGAATAATACTTTTATTATATGGAAAAAATAATAAAAAATTTCTGCTAAATAAATTACGATTTTGTTTCATTATTATTACTGAAATTATTATCAGTTAAAAAAATGACACCTCCATTATGCAGCTTAAATCGTTTAAATTCGGGCACAAACGTAGCGATGGCTGAGCTCAAAAATATAAGCATAAGCCATTCGCTAAAAGCACTGATACAATGCGCATCATATCCGCCATCCGATTCTTTCCAAAAAACGCGAGCTTCGAAATCTTTTATCCCAATTTTCTCATTGCGTTCTTCATATGAAATTAAAGCAAATTTTAAGCACAATAATTCAAAAATAATTATAAGGGCAGTAAAAATCGCTCTTAATTTAACCACAATTAATTGGTTACAACCAGTGATCGGTAACAATATGTACGATTGCCAGATGAGGATCACGAGAACAACTGGTTGGAGAAAAACTAGCGGCATGAGTGCCATAAGGTGTTCTTGTGGTGACTCAGACACGCGAAACGATCCGATACTCGCTATTGAGATCACTACTATTATTTCGAGCAGAAATGCGATTTTGTTTAATTTGAGTTCAACATCAATGTTAATATTTAATTCGCTAATATGTTTCCTTATTATTTTGTCTGCGAATATTGATTTAATTTGTTGAAAACGATAAAAACCCATAATTCCAACTGTAATTTTTAAATATTATTAAATTATATAATATTTCTTATATTTCTTAAATTATACAATAATATGGGGGTTAAATAATACAATAATACTTTGTTCTAGGATTGTTAAAAGACACCTGAAAGTAAAATATACTTATTAGAACTTAAAACAGTAACAATGAAAATTAAAATTGCATACATTAAAAAACATAGACAAAAACATAAATTAAGCGCCAAGATTTTGAATATCAGAAACAGTAATAATATAATCTAACCTAATATAATATCAATTACCGAAAAACTTGCCAAAATAAGCAAAATTAGGCTAAAATGACAAAATTTGATTAATACTAAAAGTGGCATATGCGGTTTTTCCGTAAAAATATTGAATTATAGACTTAAAATAGTAAAAAACTACATAAACATTGGCCGAAACAGGCAAAACTAGGCGAAAATAACAAAAATTTTACTAAAAACTTAAGTGGCATATACCGCTTTTTGCAGTAAAAATATGGATTTTTAATCTCAAAAAGCTCGCAAAATCTAGTCAAAATATGGGAAATCTGGCAAAAATGTCAAATATTGAAGTGGCATATGCCACTAATAAGCGATAATAAAGAGATTTGTTTTTGATTTCGTCTGCTTTTACCATAATATTTAACTTATAAGAGAAAATATAAAATAATGGGAGCGAGCGAACGAAGATAGAGAGGGAGAGCGACCATATACTAACTAAAATTTAAACAACAAAGTCAGATATTATGACCGTATCGATCTTGTTTTATTTTAAAACTCAAACTATGTGCACTCATTTGCCACTCACGCGCTAACTTAAAAATTACGGTAAATAATTGGAAAATAAAAAAATTACAACAATATACTTTTGAAAGTGCAATTCAAACGATTAAATGAATTCTTACCGGATATCGAAACAATAAAGAGCAGAAGAGTAAAATAAGGTGCTTGTGGCACAATGGATGCTGCATCGCTTACGTATGGTAATATTGGTGGGACGTGTCCGTAGATTAATGCTGATATGTAACTGTTAACAATTACGAATTTTTATTAGTTTAATAAATTTTGCAATAAAATTAATTTTTCTTAAAAAATTTTCGAGTTTATTTAATTTTAATTGATAATTCAAAATTAATTATGCGTTACTAAAATATTTAACATAACATGTACTGAGGCATTAAAATTAACACTTCGCTGTTAGTAACTTCAAATTTGACTTTTATTTGACTATTCAATTAATTGTTCGCATCCAAATTGTCAATTACATTTTGTGTAGTAATATGATGATGGATGATGTTGAGCCTCAGAGCCAGTACCTGAGCCTAAGCTTCAGGCTCAGAATCGGGATCAGATTCTAAACTAACTAGATTTAAACCCTTAAGCGAAGACCAATAAAATTTAAAAGTGAAAAATAATTTAATTTAGGTTTTGAATTGAATTATTGTCACATTAGTTTGGGCATAAACATAATTAATGCGATAAAACAAGTATATTCACATTATTGTTTTTTATAAACTTTTGCTTCAATTGTTACATTACGAATTTTTTGCTACCATAATGTTCTCCGATTGCCCTAAAATACATTATTACACTGATAAATAATTGAAAAATGCCTCATTTTATATTTTCTGAATTTTTTTGAAAGTAAAATTAAAGTAATCTTTTAAAGTAAATAAAATGTTAATAATTTTAACCTTGAAATATTAGAGAATGTTTCCTGAGGCATTTAATCACAGCTATTAGTATCTATCTATTAAATTTATTTTAATAATAAAAATAATTTTAGCTTGAAATATAAATAAGTGAAATAAGTATTTATTTTTTCTGGGTATTTCACTTTGTCTAAATTAATCCTATAATTCAAGGATCAATTAAATTTTTGAATCCATAAACTAACACATTATTATTTAATATAATAATTTCTAATAATAATCTATTTTGAAAACATTTATGAAATAGTTATTTAAAAAGTAAAATTCAAAACAAATAATATTAGTTAACACATTAAAATATTTAATAAAATTTTAAGGTTTAAGTTTTAGAAAAAATAGGTGTAACACACAACAAACAAATTCCAATAAAATAACAAATACTCACACGAAAAAGCATGCAAATATAGTGGTAAATGACGCTAATAGTGGCACGTGTTGAATTACCGACATCATTCACAATATAATGTGTATTTAGTAATTACAAATTTTCACATCAAAAAATATCGCATTTGATAATTGTCAAACCATTCACTGAAGAATAAATTCAGATCCGATGAAAGTATTTCCTTTATAATATTGATTGATATCATGAAAACTAGTTTCTGGAATCCATGTTTCAATAACTTTCCCTTTTGCTTATCATCTCTTTAACCTTCGAAAGACTAGATACTATTTACATGTTCATAAAACGTGTTATAAATGGTTTAATAAGTTTTATATTAACGTTACACATTACACACCAAAAAGCTTTAGTACTAGTTTCCTCAAAAACTAGAAAACAAAAAACCTTATCTGCTATTCATTATGTGGATAATTACAAATGCCATGTTTGTATTATTTACCATTTCATTAACCAGTGCGCAAACTCTTTGCTATAGCAATCAATAACTATATTTTTTGGCGGATAAAAAACGTAGTGTTATTGTTTATGTTTTTAGTTAATATTATTAGTTGTTGTGCTATTAATATTATTTTAATAATTACAAATTCGCAGCGAATTTAGAGTAAATAATGTATTAATATTTTTACTTTTATTACCTAACAATGTTTAACTAATAAAGAGCATTTGTTGTTTCTATTAATCATACATTTGAGATTCAACAATAATTACTCTTATATTAACAATATTAATATAAATACGGGCTGTAAGGCAAAAACTGGTTATTACTTATTGTATGAGCGAATTAAACAAATAAAATGTTATATTCTCGGGTTTCAAAAAATAGTGTATTATTAAATGAATTAAATAAAAAAATTTTACATAATTCATAAAATTATTTAATATACAGTACAGTGGTGTTTCGTTCAAATTGTAATCTTCTAGTATTTTGTTTATAATGAGAACTATATTTAAAAATTACAAATTTTTCGCGATTTAAGTTATATAATATTTATTATAATTGTCTTATTAATATATTGTAGAAATTCAAATATTTAAGTCATATCAGAATTAGTAGATATTATATCGTACGCTTATGAAGTCATGAGATATCCTTGTTTACAAACTCATGAGTTTATAAACGTACGATAGAATATCAACTAATTCTGATACAAATATTGTGAAGGTTACTTCTAATTGTACGATATCTAACTGTTTATCATACTATTTTTAGCTCAATTTCTCAGAGAGAAATCGAGTTTATGGATATAGTATTTCTGTCTGTCCATGTGTTCGCAGTTTTATATTAAAAATTAGTATATATTAAACATAAGTATGCATTGGCCAATAAAAAAAAGCATTATATGAATATGTCGTTCTTGTTTATTATGAAAAAAATAAGAAATTGTTGGCTTCATCACAATACATTGTCTCTTCACTTCATTGTTTATTTAATTTAAGTTTACCTAAAAATATAAAAAATTACTAATATTATTCTATGAATTCATGAATCATTCATAGAAGTATTTAATTTTAGACAGAATACATGAAGATATTACTTTATTATATGAAAAATAATAATAGTCTCGGCTTATATAAATTATATAGTTTACGATTTTGTTTCATTATTATTACTGATATTATTATCAGTTAAAATAATGACACCTCCATTATGTAGTTTAAATCGTTTAAATTCAGGCACAAAATTGACGATGGCTGCGTTCATAAATATAATCATAAGCCTTTTGCTAAAAGCACTGATACATTGCGCAACATAACCGCCATCCGATTCCTTCCAAAAAGCGCGAGCTTCAAAGTCGTCGAACTCAATATTGTCGTTAAGCCCTACGATTGAAAATGCAAGACTTATTAAGCATACCAAACCACTAATAATTATAAGCGCAGTAAAAATGGCTCTTAATTAAACCACAATCAATGGATTATAACCAGTGATCGGTAACAGTATGTACGAATGCCATATGAAGATTATGAAAACAAGTGGTGCGTCAACAAATAGCAGAACGGCTGACACATTGTGAATGTTTATTAACTCAGATGAACGAAACGATGCAGTACTCGATATTGAGACCATTAATATTATTGTGAGGATAAATGCGAATTGGTTTAATTTGAGTGCATTATCAATGTTAATGTTTAACGCGCTAATCTGTTGGCTTAGGTTTTCTGTCAGCAAATATTGATTTGATTTGTTGAAAATGGTAAACCCTATAATTCCTACTGTAATTTTTAAATATTATTATTATGCAATATATTCCAAATTAATATGAGTGGATATAGAATTTTATACTAAGTTAAATGATACCATATTGTTTATTGTACTTTAAAAATAATTAAAAAATTCTTACTTTGTATTGAGTTAATAAATTGCAAAAGAGTAAAATAAGCTGTGGCACATTGGATGCTGCATCGCTTATGTATGGGAATATTGGAGCGACGTGTCCGTGAATTGTTTCCGATATGTAACTGATATTATTTACGAATATTTATTAGTTTAACAAATTTTGTATTTATATTTATATTTATTTGATAATTCAAGATTAATTTTACTAAATTATTTAACATTACATGTACTGACGGCATTAATATTAACACTTCACTGTTAATAACTTCAAATTTGACTTTTATTTGACTATTCAATTAATTGTTCGCATCCTAATTATCAATTATATTATGTGTAGTAATTTTAAACCATTAATGATGGATTCCCAATGGATTCTTAATAAGTTAAAATCCCTTTTTAAAAGTAAGAAAATTGTGAAATCACTTAATTAGAGTAAAGATTAAAATCCCTTAATTAATTTAAGAGTGTACACACACGGACATTGTCAAATCCATATATCTGAAAAATTTGCAAAGTCAGATAACAAAATTAATAACAGGTACTGGGAGTGCTATATAAATAGTTATGGTTATTTGAAAATCAAAAATAAAATAAAAATTTTCGAAAATTCAAAAAAAAATTATAAAAGAATCAAAAAATCATCTAATTTAATGTTTGACCTTGTCATGGGAATCAAGTCAAGCCCACTCTACGTGGTGATTCCTGGTATGTACTAACGCGCATCTGCAAGTTCTTTCTTTTATCATAGCTTATGAACTTTTTACATTGTATTTTTTTCTCGGGAACGGGGGGTGTCGGAGGGATTGTGGGTGGTGTCGATGGATAGGACTCATCAATACCTATCCAATTATACCCCACATGTGTGGGTGGGAATCGGGGTCTGCCCAAAAATCGAATAAAACCTTTAAATCGAAAATTCGATTTTTGCGGCCAAACCCCCCATTTGATGCGCATATGGTGACCATATCTGAGCTCTTTATGGCTCAGGAAATCCAAATATATAAAAACATTTACTATCGGAGGAGCCCCCTAATCTTAAGGTCTGCCAAACTTTGCATCAAAAACTAAGTGTTAATGTTTTGATTATGCGCACTTTGTTTTGTGACTCATATTTAATGGGCTTATATGTACGACTTACGATAAATAAAAACAAAGTTCATTTTGCATATTGTGTACAAACTGTATTTTATAAACTTTTGCCTAAATGCGTATTACTCGATGTAATGGTTTTTATGCTATCATATTGTTATTCCACAGCTCTAAAATATATTATAACACTGGTAAATAATTAAAACTTTGATTATGTCTCAGATTATATTTTCGGAATTTTTTAAAAGTAAAATTTCAATAGTAAAAATTAGGGACTATTTTCTAGTCTATAATTATTCCTAAGGCAATTTTCAGCTATTATTATTTATCTCGTTTTTCTGAATATTTTACTGTTTGTGAATTTATCCTATAATTCGTAGATCAATTAAATTTTTGAAACTATAAACTAACGCATTGAAATTTAATATAATATTTTATGATATCGATTTTACATTGTCGCATTGCCATCATATGCCACTTTAATTATTAATCAATTATTGTCATTTTAATCTAATTTTGCCCATTTTGGCTAGTTTTTTGGTAGTTTTTACCATTTTGCGTCTGAATATCACTATTTTTATGGCAAAAACCGGCATATGCCACTCAAATTTTATTCGTAATTTGGGTCAATTTTGACTAAATTTGTAAATATTGGCCAGTTTTTGCTATTTTGAGCCTGTAATCTACTAACTAAAACTAATGCCAGATACAAACTGAAACTAACATGAGTAAAAACACGTGCTATTTTCAAAACGAAAGGTTAGTAGTGAGACTTGGGTATGCTCTGCAAAAAGTGAATAGAGGGCTCAAAAAAAACATTTCTGAGACCTCTATTCACT
>JAQIXJ010004344.1:0-11004 GCA_034700185.1 Phthiracarus laevigatus | reverse complement strand
GGAGCGGGTTCCAAATAATAGTTGAGAAAGAAATTATTTTTTTTGTAACGAATTTGAAAAAACAAAAAAAAATGATTTCGTTAATTTGGCTTATATTTAATTTTTTCTTATATAATAATTAATATATAAATATATACAACAATAAGGATCAAAGTTTAATACTAATAAAAGATTAATATGAAAACATTAATGGCATTTCTAATGATAGTAACAAACAATTATTGGCCACAATTAGTAATAATGTTAACAATTTCAATGATCTATAAGATAAACACGAATCACTCAATAAATTACCATTTAATTCATTATTATTGTTATAATGATTAACATAAACTATATCATTATTATTTAGTTTAACATTGGTTGTTGTACTTTCAATAATATCTCCATCACTAGAACCCGATCCCGAATTAAGAGCATAATATTCGTCATCGATGATACCATTGTAATGATACTATCTTTCGTTTCCATCCACAAACGAATGTCCACTATCGCTATCATTCTCGTCGATCAAGTATTCATCCGATTGTAATGAATGTGGTGTACCATATATTGATACCAATGATGAACTATTAATATTGCTATTATTTCGATCATCAATTTTTGATGAATTATTGTCGTATAACCATAATGTTCGGTTGTATACCTATATCAATCATAATTAATACAGATGCTGTTTAGGTTTGTTGTGCATGACTTCATCAATTGATGAAATATTATTATTAATGATAATATATCATAAATCCATTCAAATTCCAAACAAATATTAGTATTGAATTGAATTGATTATCACTTTGGCTAATATGCAGATTAAAGTCGTCAATAATTATACATTTTAAACAATAGAATTAAAAACCAAAAAATTTATTATTACAAATTATAATTGTTAAAAACAAGCAAATTATAATAGATTTATAGGTTTGGTATATTTGGCAGGTTTGATAAGTTTGATAGGTTTATAGGTTGGAAAGGTTTAGTAGGTTTGGTTATGATTGGATAGGTTTGGAAAGATTATGAATTCCTTTATAATTTGATGGTTGTTTGATATTGTAGTATAGATTAGATAACAAATTATTGTTATAATATGTTTTTTCATATGGGATATTTTGATTTTTCATACTCTAACTGTTCTTTTGCTTTTTCTATTGCTCTCGTTTTTGCCTGTCTGAATTCTTGCTATTTGTTGTTGCTGTTAAACTGGTGATCGAAGTATTTTTGAAGAACTTTGGAATGGATTAGTAGGTGCCTGTTTTGTGAGATCAGCATTATCCTCGTCAAATGATATAAGTTTTTATGTTTGTTTAATAGGAGATTTAGCTGGAGACTGATCTTTACTTCATTATCAAAACTTTGAGCAATCGATTTTTTGTCAAATGTTCAAGACATCTGTTTTAATGCATAGGATATAAAATGAAGTTTGCTAAAAGTAATGCTTCAGATGGATATAGCAATAAACTATTTGGATGACCGATTTCCATTATCAAAACTTTATGTACTTTAATCACTATGAAAGCTAAATTTTAAATGGAATAATTTTAATAAACAAATAATTTTCATTCAATAAAGAATAGTCCAACGCAGAAAACTTATGTTTTTACTCATAATGCAACAAATGGTATAAATAATGTATACGATTAAAAAAATTAAAATAAAACTTATTAAACTTAATGTTACTAATAGACGTTTAATTTTAGTCATTTGTGCCAAAAACACAAAAATAATAACATTACTACGAATTAGTTGGAACCACCGGTTCGACATTAACAAAATTTCATGTATTTATTTAAAAACGTATTTTAAAAAATTGAAGTAGAGTTCTGAACCACTGATTGAAATCCTTCGGAAAGTGGTCCAGAACGCAACTTATATAACAAAAAGTGTTTTATTATGGTTTGGTTTATTCTGAATTAGTTATTCAATTATTTATTGCAATAGTTTGGATTAAGTCTGGGTTTAAGAAAGTAAACATAGGATAGGTTTTGCTTGAGAATAGTCAAATCAATAGCACCTTTAGCTTTTATTATATTTAGATATCAATTTTCATATACGTTGCATAGTCACACATGTGTTCCATAATTTTAATGTTTTAATCTCTTTATATGTTTTTTTATGAATAATATTAATTAGTATTAATTTGTATTTATTAATTTTTGTTTTTAATTAAGACAAGACTGTTACGATGTTTAAGAAAGTAATTCTTAGTAAGTAATTCTTGAGACTTTATGTGGATTTTTTGTTTAATGCTGTCATTTTACTTAATTTTTATGCATCGTATTATCAAAAAGATTAAAGTCTTAGAAACTTGAAAATAGATGCATTATTTCTGTATGTATACATTTACTCCGAATCATGACGTTTGTTTCAATTTAGAAAAGACCATTAACTTAAATATATTTTCCATAAGTGTCTTCTTTTAGTAAAACTCATTAAAACTTTTATCATCTAAGTGTTACTTTTTGTAATATGTTTTTGTTATGTTTTAGCTATAGTTTGTGTTAAAAAGTTTTAATTACTTGGTTTAATTTAAAATTAAATGGAAGTTCAATAAATGGATGGTGTTCTTAGAAAGAGAGGTCAAACTTAGATGTATGACATTGTATGTCTGCCAATCTCTCTGTCAATAAATCCGCAGTTTTGTCAAAAGAATTGGATTTTAGCTCATCTATTTTAAAAATATAATAATTATTCATTTTAAATACAACTTTAAACTTTGGATAAGGTTTTATAACATTGGCTCGATCACTACTCAAATGGAACAATAATCGAACTTTACCAAAAACGAGCTCAATTCGATAATAAACAATCCGATGAAACTCTTCGATTACCTACAGGACCCTCAACCTACCCGAATCTCTCCAAACACCAACCAAAATGTATCCGAACGAGACTCTCGAACCCTCCCTGAAAGATTCCCAAGTTGAAATATACATGTTCTTTATAATAATACCAACAATCAAAATGTTAGTATTTAGCTCGCTTTTTACTAGGAGCATAACATCGCAAAACCTTCTACTTACACCTTATTATATCTGGATCTAATGATATAAGTGTGAAGTGTGTTGTCAACCAGCGAAAACAAAGCTAATTTTAAACTTCCATTCATTCTCTCGAAACCATTCTACTTCCAAGCTTCTTTTCGAACTTACTCCATTGAAGTAGATAAAAAGGCTTGTTTTTTCCAGTGGAATAGCATATTAATGGATAGACAATCAAACAGCAAATTTTATAGTGTTTATATTATACAATATTCATAAAAACCTAATATATATCACTAGTATGCATTAATGTAAGAAAATTTAAGCTATTTATGATTTCGAAGTGAAATTCGTTCCACTAGAATTATTTTTACTTAAAATACTGTAAAAAATAAGTATCAAACAGATAGATAACTTGACATTTTCAAATAAATACACTTGATTTTTCTATGAGTTTAGCTACAAACAATACCCAATCCATGACTAAACATTTAACAAAATCTTTTAAAAAAATTTTCAAAGTAGTGTCATTTTTTCTTAGCTTTAAAATCAATTTAAGATACTCATAATATTATTTTTATTATTTCAATAAAATAAACTAGCGATTTATGTATTGAATGAGTTGGTTGGTTCAGAAAATCAGGAAATTATTGACTTTTCAAACGTGACAATGAAATCGTGTGGCCTTAAATCATTTGATTCTGTACTGCCAAAGTTCAATCCATGCTTGAAATGGCATAAATCTGTTAAAGAAGAGCTTAGCGAAAATAAAGCAATAAGCAATATCTACAATGGACGATACGCTAATGATGGAGAATTTCCATTTGTTGCATTAATGATAGTTTCTAAATCAAAGTAAATATTAAATTATAAATATAATTTTATTAATTATTTATACTTTTATCGAACTGCCTTAAAGATTAGATGCTATCATGATAATGTTAAGGCATAAGATGGGTTAATTAAGATTATAAATAAAAATAAAAAACAATTACATAAGCTCAGGGTGTCCCAGACTTTGAAGGTCTGGATGGAGTCTCATTTCGGATTTTTCCAAAATATAAGGCGGGGTCAAACTCATCGGATTTAAGCGACAACTTTTTGATTTTTCGGCAACAAAGTGCTATTTTCATGAATAAATTGCCATTTTATATCTTCAGATTTTCATGGGGGAGGGGGGTTATACTTCATCCATACCCTCCCCTCTGGGACACACTACATAATCTATAAACGCGTTTGGATTTTTTTTATTACAGTAGCCTATTAATTTTTAGGCTAATCAATTTCTTAAAATGAAATAGCATCCTTGACCATGTTGTTCATCATTTTAATAAAGAAATCTCCACATGTAATAAAAATATAGACTAAATTGATTAAATCATTTTTTAAATAAACTTATAAACTTTAATCATAATATAAGAAAGTGAGTTCTGTCTTAACGTGTATTTTGAAACTTTTGACAGACATATAACTAATAATAATGTTTTACACTCTCGGTAACGTAAACCTAGGCCTAAGTATTAAATTCATAATGGGCTTAGATATTAAATTTTGGAAGAGGCTCGTGTTCGAGGTTCTTACTTTTTGGTGCCTGAAAACAAAGTTAAATACTCGTGTTTAATTTAAAAGAGTATAAAGCTAATATTGACAGGCTATAGCTTTATAGTTTGAAGACCAAAACTTATAACAAGCAGTTAACAAATTAGTAAAACATAGTTTTAAATTTTAAAAGTATTAGAAATAAACATAATAAAACAAGATCGATGCGGTAATAATATCTGACTTTGCTATTTAAATTATAGTTAGTTTATGATCGCTCACATTTGTCATTTGCTCACTCCCATTATTTTATATCAAAACATTTTATTTTAAGTTAAACATAATGCTTAAAGCAAATGAAATCAAATAAAAATCACAATATTATCGCTTATTAGCGGCATGTGCCACTTTAATATTTAAGATGAGTTTTGACATTTTTTCCGAATTTTCCCTATTATGACTAAATTTTTCGACCATTTTGAGACTGTAAAATACTATTTTTACCCCAAAAACCTAAACATGCCACTTTTTAAAATCTCTTTATTAAAGTAAAGATCAAAATCCTTTTATTAACATAAGAGTGTGCACAGACGGACGGACGGATGGACTTAGGCAAATCCATATATCTGACAAATTTCAGACCAAAAAATTAAAACAAATATTATGTGTTAATAATATTAATAACAACTATACATTTTTACGAAACTAATTTTATTATCATGTCCTAGTGATCGGAGTTTATGTTCGGGAGTTATAATCAATCAAAAGTGGATAATAACAGCTGGACATTGTTTGGATGGGTAATAATAATTAATAAATAAATTAATCATTAAATTTAATCGTTTTTAGCGTATCTAACAATAATATAAAAATTTATACCGGAATAACGAACTACAATGATATCGATTGGTCTAATTATTACTCCCCTGAAAAAATTATTATTCATTATCGATTTAATCCAAAGTCGATTAAAGATGCAGACATTGGTTTAATTAAACTAAATAAAAAAATAAATACTAATAGAGAAACAACTAATGGAGTTTGTTTACCAAATAAAAATTATGAACCAAATAAAGAGTTGGCATTGCATGCTGGTTGGGGTCAGATTGATGAAAATACATTTAACGAGAAAAGATTAAAAAAAGTGGCAATTAAGCTAAATTTTCGTGTCGATCGTTTTTTACCATTTATTCAAACATCATCATTAAAATATGGCAATCCTTGTGGCGTATGTATTACTTACTTTACTTCAATAACATTTTTAGATTGTATTGACGTTCCGGCAATGTTAAATCTTTCAATTACTTTGTCATAATCGCTATTGTTGTTTGTTAAATAAATTAAACACATAATTTAAAAAAAGGTTTAAAAAAATAGTTTTTAGATATTATGACCATATCAGCGACCATATACTAATTGAAACTAACTTTACGACCTTATCGTTCCCTTTTTATTCAATAATTAAAATAAACTTTAAAAATAATCAAAATATTGTTAAATTCTTACAATTAATTAATACATTAAAATATTTATACTTATAATGTTAGGGTGATTCAGGTGGTCCTCTAATAAAATATTTAAATGGACGCGCTGTTCTCATCGGAATAGCAAGTCATACTGCTTCTGATACTTTAGTTAAAAAATGTGGACCTGTAACTTATTCATGGTTTGCAAATGTTCCACATTTCGTTGATTGGATCACAAAAACTATTTCATACAATTAATTTTTTATTTATTAAACGTAAATTTATGTTTATTGTTATTTATTTAATTTTGATTGTTTCTATGTAAATACGATAACAATTTACTGTAAGTTCTTTTATTTAGTGATTGCAAAAACGATTTCTTAATTATTAAAATCTTTCAAAACATTTACTAAATTGTTTTTGATTACATTTAATCAGTTTTACTTTCTTAACTGAACATTTAATGTAATATAAAAAGTGTTGTTACTGCTTTAATCACAACAAATTATAATTTTTTTTTTGTAAAAACACTATTAATTTTTTCTGATGCAACCATTTCATTGCAATATTATGTATATCATAGAATTTATTAACAGATTATAATCCAACAAATACGAATGCCGCACAAAAGTAATAATTATTTAAATAGTTAAGTCGATTTATGAATAAATGATTAACTCATAAATTTGTTTATTAGAATATTGCAAAGAAAAATAACTTTATATATCTTATAAGCTAATATTTTCATAAATCGCAGTAACATTACTTTCAATTTTCTGTTTCGACTCTAATTTCTTGATAATCATGCAAAAACTTTCTTCTATAAACTTGAAATCAGGTCTTAAATTCGGATCAATTAGCCAGCATTGACTGATGATGTCATAGATTCTTTGAGGACAAAACTTTGGTTTTTCCAGTCTGTTTCCATTTTTCAAGAATTCAAATAGATCACTATTTTTAACATTTAAATAAGGCAATTCTCCTCTTGTTAATACTTCCCAAATTACAATACCAAATGACCAAACATCACTTTTAGTGGTGTAAAGGCTCTTTTCAATACATTCTGGTGCCAACCATTTCAATGGAACTTTGGTTGTATTAGCGCTGCTGTAAAACCCATTGTCATAGATATCACGTGATAATCCAAAATCAGCCACTTTTACGCACAACTGATTGTCAAGCATGCAATTTCTTGCAGCCAAATCTCTATGAACTATATATCTAGTCGAAAGATAATTCATTCCTGAAAGAATCATGATTGAATAATTTTAACAATAAACTAATAGAATGTACTTATAAGAGATACCTCTAGCAATTTGAATACTGAAATTCAATAAAACTCTCACATTCGGTGTATTTTGCGAATTACTTATATATGAATGCAAATCTCCATTTTCCATAAATGGAATTATAATCATAGGCACTTTATTTTTGTCAAGACACCAATCAGAGTTAAAACGTTTTGGTGATCTAATTGTTGCATTATAATTGTTTCGTTAATTAATAATTCAATATCTATATCTTCTTCATTTCCATTTGCTATTTATATAGAGTTACATCTTGTTTATTAATAAATAATAGACTATGCTGAGAAAGAAAGAAAGAAAGAAAGAGAGAGAGAGAGAGTGAGAGAGAGAGAGAGAGAGAGGCAATCCCTTAAAAATTTATAACTGTTGTTTCTGATATAAAATGTAATACTGAATTCCCAAATCCATGTTCCCCGTAACATAGTCAAAAATACTTAAGAAAGTTCAATAATTATAAATATTATATTATATTGATATATATTGATATTTACATATATTTAGATTTTTCACAGCTACATCTTTGCACAATCTTTCTTTTGGAATAATTAATTTTGCTTTATACACACATCCAAAGTTTCCTTCTCCAATCATATTATTTATTGTTAAATTATTACTTTTAATTAAAAATTGTTTTTTATCGGCGTTTTGGTTATAACATGATTCACTTTGTTTCATGCTTTCGTTCATCCAATGAAATGCTGGTACTTTGCTCAACAATATTATCTATGAAAAAAGTACTTTTCAAATTAAATCAATTTTTGGAAAAAAGTCTCAAACAATTATTTTTAATTTAAAAAACGGAGAAGTGCATTACGGCAAATAAAATCCCACAGAAAAATTTCTGAACTTAAATAAATTTTTAAATGCCATATTTCAAATGTTGCCATGTAAAGGTAATCTTCATTTTAAAGATAATAGCTATATTTTAGAATAAACAAGAAAGTTACTTGAATTTGAATGGTTCTATATATGTAAATCGCTAGTTTTGTTTTCTTTGATAGGTAATAACAAATTGATAAATTAATTAAACTGGTACTCTAGTTTTTTAATCTATCGCATCTAACTTTAAATTATTCTTTTATCGCTTCATTATTTTGAGATTATTTCTAGTTTACTAATTGTATTGACGATCGATATGACTCGATCGACATATTTATATTATCTCACATTTTCTATTATTATTGCAGTCTTATGTGAAATTTATAGCTCATTTTTAAATAAGTAGGGCTTATGCTTTTGACACTGTCTGTCTGTCTGTCTGTCTGTGTGTCCGCAGACTTATGAATAAATGAATTTCTAATCTTTCTTATTTTAACAAAGGGATTTGTTCTTTTTCTTTTGCCTTCTAGACTCGAAAAATAATATATATATATGTGACATAAGAATGCATATACCAATTAAAAGTGAGCTATCTAAGAATGTGTCGTTCTTATTTATAAGACTGCAAAATTTCAGATATATGGATTTAGGTAATCTGTCCGTCTGTCCGCCAATCTGTTTTTCTGTCAGTCTATCCGCACTCTCATGTTAATTAAGGGATTTTGTTCTTTACTTTGATCATGTGATTTTATCAATTTCTTTTGCTAATAAAGGGACATTAATGTTTAAAAGGACAAAACAAGATAAAAATACCATAAGTTGATTAAGCCTTAAATTAAACGGATCATAAATAGTAAATATTCCGTCAAAAATGGTAAAAACAACGTCAAAATAGGAGAAATAACACAAAAACAAGAATGAACATCAGTAATGCGCTCACTTTGACTTTAAATCTATTGTTGGCTTACAATATTGATTTCTATTTTTAAATAAACAAAACTTAATAATTATTGTTCGATAAAAATTTTTATGTGCTTTAAAACATTGTTATAAACATAGAACGTCTCTATTCCTTCGAAGCATTGAAATGTTGTTTTTATACCACGCCCACTGTTCCTCTCTGCCTAACATTGCTGTGGAATAGGGCGGAAGAGACCCGTGAAGCTTGGATATAAATAGTACTTCAGTGAGTGTTAAGGTTATTTTTATTCCTTCTTATTTTAGCTGTCGACGAGATAACATCAAAATTGTGTTATAGATACAATTAGGCGCGTGTCATAACGTATTTAGTATAATTACAAAAACACGTGACACCAAAATATACTCATATTTGTCCATATACTCATATTAACAATTTTTGAACCGATTTTGTGTCAGTTTTGACTTATTTAGCCTCATTTTTAGTCATTTTTGAACCAATTTAAGCTCTCTTTTGCCCCTATTTAAGCCAATTTTGACATATTTTTACTCAGCTTTGATCAAATTTTGTTCATTTTTGCCTTATTTTTGTTATCTAAAAAAAGTCTACAGACATCCAGAGTTACAGACAGACTTATCAAATCCGATAGCTCGACTTTTTAAAGTGAGCTAAAAATTCCAAAATTTGGGGTAAAAAGTGAGTGGCATATTCCGCTTTTCGCTTAAAAATATTGCCTATACAGCTTAAAATAGCAAAAAAAACCACAAAAAATCTGGCCAAAATAGGCAAATTTAGACAAAAATGACCAAAATTAATAATAAAACTTGAGTGGCATATGCCGGTTTTCTTGTAAGAATAGTGATTTACAAACTCAAAATGGCAAAAAATCACAATAAAATTGGAAAACTGGGTAAATTTATGCTAAAATTAAAAAAATTTTATTAATAAAGTGGCATATGCCGATATGCCTGTTTATACTTTAATTTATTCTGGTTTATAGTGATCTACAGACTCAAAATGGTCAAAAATCTAGTCAAAATTGGAAAATTCGGTAAAAAATACAAAACTCATCTTGAATATCAAAGTGGCATATGCCGCTAATAAGCGATAATAATGCGATTTGTTTTTGATTTCATCTGCTTTTAGTATAATATTTAAATGATTACAGAAAAACTAATATAAATTAATGGGAGCGAGCGAATGAAAAAAACGAGCGACCATTGATTAATTAAAATAAATAGCAGTCAGATATTGAAGATCAATACCGATTAAAATCTTGTTTTATTTTAAACCTATTAAATGTTAAATAATCTCTTTATTAGTATATGTCTGACTACATTTTCTAATCTATTAGCATTACAGCTATTATTTCCAAAACTGAGCAAAGCAAAAATACTAAAATTATATTTAGGTAAGCTTTAAAGTGCTGGTGCTCTGGTGCTGGAGAATATAAAATATTGCACAATTAACATAACCTTATTATTTTTACCTTGTTTAGAAGATTTGCAAATATATATGAACCCAGATGTAATAATTATTATAAGAACAATCAACAGAACAATAATAACTATTATTTCATGTTTACATTTAGTTATCGGGACATCAGTTGTATCATTTCCTTTTTTACAGTCACAATAAAATTCACATCGATTAGAATTTCGTAAATTATTATAGATAACATTCCCTAAATAAATATATATTTACAAATCAACAAGAAATTAATTTTTAAAATTATTTCTTAAATTTTATTATTAGATTAAATATAAAACAACCTGGCTTTTTCTTGTCTTCTTCTATCATAACTATTGAACTGCAATTAAAACGTTTTTTATTCCATTCCACGAGATGACATTCACCACCATTTAGAGTTTTATTATAACTAGTGAAATATTTATATTTCCGTGAAGTTATGTAAAACATGCCATCAAATGTCAGCGTAAATATGTTACTACGATGGAGGATATCGTTTTTACAAACAC
>JAQIXJ010004343.1:0-11006 GCA_034700185.1 Phthiracarus laevigatus | reverse complement strand
ACCTTTATTATTATAAGAAATAGGAGAAATCCCTTTATAGATGTAAGACTGCGGACACACAGACACACAGACAGACATACAGACAGTGTCAAAAGCATTAGCTCTACTTTTTTATAAAAGTGAGCTAAAAAAAATTTCCCCCATGGAGATATTATTTCTAATTTTTTAGGTAGGGTGGGTCAACTTTTTGAGAAATTATGGAGGGAATAACCCCCCTCCAGACGCCCATGTGGGACACCCTGCTGTAAATTAATGATAACACATAAAACATTAACTTAAAAATGAAATTTTTTGCTCTACTCGTGAATCACGAAATAAATATTCATAATTAATGTTATACAGTGTTGTATGACATTAATTAAAGTTTATTAATTATTATGATAATTTGAGTTCTAAATAATTTCAAAAATTCCTGTTATTTGTGTTTTTGCATTTAACAGACATTTTATAATTTGCTTTTAAAGAATGATTTTAAACTCAGAATTTTATTAAATTAATTATAAATTGTTATATATTGCTAATCTATAGTGCATAGCTACTGTAATCCAGACTAGTGATTTAAAATATTTAATTTTTACAATCCACTACCGTTCCATTACCGCACTCAAAATTTCTACTGCCATTCCATTACCAGTAAACAAAATTTTTTTCATTCCATTACCGTGCCATTACCGTTAGTTTTTTCTAATCCACTACAATTCCACTCATTAGCGTTCCACCATTGAAAAATTTTAGCTCTTCAAACAACTCAATTTGGATCAAATTTTTTTTCGTGATTAGTTGTATATTGAAGTCGAATAAATGCTGATTATTTATTGTTTTAAAAAATAGGTATTTAAAACTGCAAGAGAAATCATTGTTATTTGATAAATACGTTTTTTAAATTTTCATTATAAAATCAGACGATAAACCACTACCGTTCCATTACCACGAGCAAAAAAATCGTTACCATTCCATTACCGGAAAACAAAATTATTTTCATTCCATTTCCTTGCCATTACCTGAGCTGATCTCCAATTCCACAGCCATTCCACGGTAATGGAACTAAATTTTCAATCACTAATCCAGACTATGAAGGTCTGAAAGGATTTTCATTTCGGATTTTTCCAAAAATCAAGAGGTGGTCAAACTAATTTTTCGTCAAAAAATTGTCATTTTATTACTTAAGATTTTCATGAGGAACTTATACATCCAGTCTCTCCCCTCTGGGACAACCTAGTGTGATGTACCATATCAGCCATGTTTTTGTAATAAGCTTTAAATATCTATTCTCTTAACCATTAGTGACTAATCAATTAGTTTTTGAATTTTATAATTAAATTTTGACATAAATCTGAAATAACATAAGATTTTATTAATTAAAATGAATAAAAAAGAATGTCAATTATATGCATATCAAGTTTTAAGTAAAAATTTATTAATTACATCAGCTGGCACTCACTTTTATTAATATGGTTTAATCATATATACATATTTCAAAGTTGTGTGTGTGATACATTTATAGTCGCCTTCCCTGAGGGCTGCACCCCCTATATCTTTTGATTCAGCTTAAAACGAGAAGTGCACATCTGGAGGGATCGAGGTGGTGGGACACGATCTAAATAAATGGGGGCGAAAAAACTGTTTCAATAGCATTGTAAGGGCACTCCTTGAACGGTCACCACCTCAGCACGTATATTAATGGATTCAGATACGTGAGAGGGATGTAAGTAACAGGATTTCGAGGTGTAATTTAATAATAACATATTTTAAAAAGAATATCAAGTCTATTAACATAACGGGACATTATGGGTTGTGAATAAATCATTTCTTAAACAGAAGGGAATAGGACTGGACAATTAAATAAATTTAGCGATTAAAAACGCAACTCTCGTTATAATACGATTAAATAATTTTTTATTCATTTATAAAGTTTGTACATTGTATAAAGACATTTACAACTTAATTACGAACAGTTATAGTGAATGTCAATCACGATTCTTTGAACAAAAGTTATTGAAACATATGTACAGAATGTTTTCAATTACACTTTGGTGTAGGTGTCACTAAACTATCAATAAGATTGGCATAACTTAATTGTCATAAAATACCTTATATCCTTAAGTTTACAAGATGTGGTAGACATAAAGCTTAACTCTATGACAATAAAACTGTATTATAATTAAATTTTATATTCTGATGTTTGTCTCCATTTCTATTTAAATATTTGAATTAGACATTGATTGCATTTCCAACTTGCTTATATCCACTTCACAATTATCATTTCAATGCGAATAATTATCACAGTTTATGATAAGGTTTATTAGTACATTTGTTTAGGCGTGCAACTTTAAATACTAATGCTAATTAAAGAAGAAAAATTAAGTACATACTCATTCATAATATTGGCGTTTGTTAAAAAAATGTCAGAGCTGCCGGATTTTTATAAGGGATTTTAATTTTCAGCAATCACTTAATTCAATTTGGTTTAATTAAAACTAAAAATTATAGAAAGAGTAAAACTTTTTTAACCGAATAATTACTAATATATCGTTATTACTTGTATAGTTGCTTTTTAAATAATAACATAGAATTTGTTAGCTTGGATTATCATTTAAAACTTTAATATCTGATTTTGAAATAGTTTAGGCATTACTTGCTATTGAAATAAAACAACAGTTATTTTTAGTATTGATGAAATAGACACACTTCAGTTTTTAATCTAAAACATGATAATAAATCAAATTCTTGACTTTTTGCGTATTTATATATTTGCTTTAGACTTAGATTGCTTTCCAAGTATAACTACTTCACATTTTATATTTCATTTAAAATACCTATGAAACAGTGTGATAAGTTTGATTGACACGTTTGTTAAGGTGTGCAATTTTAAATACTAACTATAGATAATGAAGAAAATTCTAAACATTATCGTAAAATATAAAATCTGCTTACGTCAACAATAATGCCATAGCAGCCGAATATTGATAAGTGATATTATTTTTAAAACCAAAGATTTTATTTTCAAATATTTGGTTGATTTTATGTGGAATGTAGGAAAATCTTCCTTGCTTTTACAGTTTAACATACAGTTTGATTTTTCTTAAAATAAAGAACAAGTAAAGATCAAACCAATAATAAAGGGTATAATTGTATTTAAATACTCGCCACATTGATCTTTCCTTAAAAACTACGCAACAATTTAAAAAAAATAGAAACTGAAGCTTTTAACAAATTTAAGCTAAGCCACAAAAAAAACAGGCGGTCAAACAGTAAATAAAGGTTTTATTCGTAACACAAGTAAGGATTATAACTCTGGATTTCACTAAATCTGATGAACTTAAAATTTGTAGATCTAATTAACTTAAAAAACTTTGCAAAATCTTCAAAACAGGATTTTTAAATAATAATTTCTGAAATTGTTTTTTCTCAAAACAAGTTTGAAATAACATATATTAAACCTTAGAAATGATTGCTTTTTACAAATTTAATAATCTGCTTTATTCTAATCAGTACAAAATGTTACCGAAATATTTAACTCAAAAACATTACACTATCTAATTTCGTATGCAATTTTTTATCTAAAATACTTTCACTATGACATTTTTGATAAGTTACTGAATATAAACGTCCATAGTGAAATTTTATAACTAAAAGCAGCACCAAAGCACAAATGTTTGTTAGAAACATGTAAATCTTCTTTTGAATTAGTTTATTATATTTAAGTTATTTTTTGAATGATATTAAAATTTTTAAGAAATTCCTTAATTTTATTATGCTCAATATTATACAAGTATAATATCTAAGAAAATGTCAAACGAATTACAGCAAAAAGAGTATGTGATTTCCATCTGTGATGAGGTTAGTTTTAAAACTATCAATTATTAATGATTTTAATAATAATGTATTTATTGTCATTTAAGGATTTTTACTTAGAATCGATGAATAAGCCACAAGAAGTTCAAATAGTAAAACTAAAAAGTGGCGCTTTCAAAATTGACACCCAAAAAATTTTTGCTATACTCGACAAAGTGTCAAATAAAAATATTGCAGTGGTTTCAATAAATGGAAATAAAAGAACTGGTAAGTCGTTTATATTAAATTATTTTCTACGATACCTACAAAGTGAAAATCACGAGCAAGATGATTGGATATACAGCAGTGGCGATTCTCTCATAAATGGTTTTGAGTGGGGATGCGGCGCTGATAGGATTACGGAGGGCATTTGGATGTGGTCCGAGCCTTTTATTGTTAAAGCGTTTGATAATACAGAGATAGCGCTATTTTTACTCGACACTCAGGGTAACTTTGATGAGAAAACTACATTCAAAGAGTGTGGCGTCTTATTTTCGATCAGTGCATTAATATCCTCAACAATAATAATGAATATAAAAAATGAGTTAAGCGAAGATAAGCTACAATTTTTAGAATTTTTTACGGACATCGCTGAATTGTTTTCTGGTGAGGCTAACTTAACTGGACAATTCTTTCAACAGCTAGTTTTTCTGGTTAGAGATTGGGCAAGTGAGACTTCCTATTCTTACGGATGTCACGACAACAATGAACCAACTTTTAAAAATTACAAGAAAAATGTTATTGACCCAAATGATAGCCAATGTAATGAAGCTCAAAGAACCAGATCACAACTTCTTTCAAATTTTACCAATGTGATCAGTTTTTTAATGCCACATCCTGGCCTAAAAGTAAACAAAACCGAATTTATCGGACAAACCGACTTATTGGAGGAAGAGTTCGTCCAATATGTTAAAAGATTTGTTCCGTTAGTTCTCGACAGAAGCCGTATGCAGCCGAAAAAAATCTGTGGTCAAACAGTAACTGGAAGTTTATTGAAAGCTTATCTATCGAAGTGGGCAGAAACTATCGAGACGCATAAAGTCCCTTATATGAAAACTTTGGCAGAAGCTGCTGCTGATGTGACTTATATGCTTGCTTTTAAACACGCGATCACTTTATACGAGACAAAAATTAAAGAGAGTTTAGAGTTAAAATTAAATGAAACCGAGTTTGCTGATAGAAATAAAATTGTAGAAGAAGAAAGTATTCATTATTTTATTACTGAGCCACGAAGAACAATTCCTGAACATATAAAGAAACAAATGCTTGAAGACTTAAAATTTCGAATAAATCAATTTTACGAAATTTCCATGTCGAACAATTGTGCACGTATTGATAAAGAGAAATCGGAACTGAATTTAAAGGAGGCTTCAGAAAAGCAACGCACGCTTCAAATTAAAGTAATTGAACATCAAGCTGAAACCGACTCTCAAATCGAGCAAGAAAAACAAAAAATGGAGAAAGAAATAGAATCGATTCGTTTAAACGAGATTCAACTTCAACTTGATTTAATTAAAGAAAAAGCAAAACTAGGTATGGATGTTTTGCAACAAAAACTTAACTATATTACAGAAATATTAGAAATGGAGAAGAAGAATTGGGAAGGTAAGATAGAAGCCGAAAAAAACAACTCTGATAAAATGTTGAGTTTGATTGCTGAAATAAGAAAACCACCTCTTCTTTCAAATCAGGAATGCACAATATCTTAAAATAATAAAGATGATAAAAAATGTTTAAGGTAAGCTATTTACTCTTAACAAGTCTAGTTTGTCTCTATTTTATGCTTATTATTATTTTTACCTTCTGCTACAATATTTTATATAATGTTTATTTCTCTCTTATTTCAAGCGAATGTTAAGAGTCAAAAACGTTTTATATAACATAATAATTCAAAGAATTTAAAAACGATATAATTGTTATATTTATGATATTTTTAATAAAGATTTTGTACATTCTATAATATTTTTGTTTAATAATTAAAGATTTTGTGAAAATTATTTTGTTTTGACAGCAATCTTTTAATTTTTTCGTTTTAATCGACAAAAAAAACAAACAGTTTTTGGTTACGCGTAACTGAATGCAGAAGCATACAAGTTAGGCAAAATTTTACAAGTTATATACTATTGGTGTAAGCTCCAAAAACTCTACCTTATATTTTTTTATAAATATCTGCTAATTATAAACAATAATTAAATAATTTTTCGATAACAATATGCTTTACATATAATTTTTTTAATAATCTATAATTTTTTGAACAAATTTATTATCAATTTAATTAAACAGTCATTTACAAATAGTCCAGAGGTAACAACGCTTACTTTTTGTTATCGATTTATGAAATGGATTTTTATTATATGAAGTTAGATAATTTTACGGTAAGTTTTCAAAATCTGCATATTTGAAAGCAAACATTTACGGAAAACACTATTGTGTCAGCCATCATATTTTTACAGATATTTATCTGCCGGGTAAAAATGTTATAAAGATTTATTTAGCAGTTCCAGATTTAAATTGATATGTTACACACGAGCATTGTTAGTGACATAAAGCTAAAATTGCGTAACTAATGTTGTAAATAATAGAATGATTCTTATATTATAATAAACTTTAATTACTGATATTGTTATCATTTTCTTAATTCATTCGTAAAAAAATCAATTTAAAATCCGCAAATGTTTTTTGAAAAATTTTTCTTATTAGTTTTAGATTTAGTCATTTCTTAATTTCATTTTACTATCTTACACATAATATTTTTTTAAATGATTTAGTCAAAAAATTTTTTTAACCTTTTATGGTGAATAAAATGATTAATAGTCGTTAAAAATGACATTTTTCTAAGACATCGATTCTTAATGGTTGTTATATATCTACACATGCGCAGGAATTATTAAATCTAATGATAAAAATTGAGTGTAACAGACCTAGAAGTCTTTTATACCATGATACCGAATCAGTATTTTTTAAATTGATACAAGACCCGATAAATGCAACAGGAGTTTTTCTTGGCGACCTAACTGACTAAGTGGGAGTAGGAAACAAATGCAAAATGTTTGTTTAGTTAGGACCAAAAAACTGCGGTTACGAAATTCAAAAATCGGATGGCAGTAGTGAAATGATATTAAAAATTAAAGGGCTATCACTTACTGAAAATTCTATGTCGCTTATTTCATTAGATAAAATGTTTGAGATGTCTAAATTGTAAGTGGAGAGTGAAAGACTAAAACTTGATGTCACGCAATTGAAATTTCAAACGAATCAAATGCATGTGATAAGAACTGTCGAGATTAATAAAACTTTTCGATCGACTTCCGATAAAAGAAGAATTATAGGAAATATAACTTTGCCGTATGGCTATTTAATATATTTGAATTTATTTAAATTGGCAGACTGCTAGTTAATTGAATATTTAATTATTATAATTAATTTTTAATATGTATTATTGTTATAAAAACATTTAATAAAGAATTATTATTACAAAAAATGGTTTAAAAGTTATTTCTAATAATTAATGAATAATAAACATTTCAATTCGATTAATAATCAAAAAATAATTCAGTGGCGCCATTTTGTGCAAACATTTTATAATTAACATATGACGCGTATGTGTTTGTAGTGTCGTTGCATTTCTAATGGCTTAAAGTTGACGCCAAATAATAAGTCACTAAAAATGACTATCATGTGACTATTATTTCTGATTAATTAAATTGTATAAACATGACATATAATAATTAACAATTAAATTATGTTTAGACAAATATAAAAAATTTTTTATTGCCCTATAAGAATTTTTGTTAAGAGAATAATGTTTGGGTTAGGGTTATAAAGTTTTAGTCAAGGGTATAAGGTTTTAGTCAGGGGTATAAGTTTTTAGTCAGGGGTATAAAGTTTTATTCAGGGGTATTAGGTTTTAGTAAGGGGTATAAATTTTCGACCGACCTATAAGGGGGGTATCCTACTTATTGAAACTTATAATTACATAACTTTAATTGAAAACCATAGAGGTTTATGGTAAGAAAAGTACGAATCATAAACTATAACTTAAATATTTTACTTCATTTGTTGTTTAAACATATAATTTAGTGTATCGAAACAAAATGAGTTTAAAATCTCTATAAAATTTATTTTCACATAACTGATGATCTGCTCTCAATCACGAAATGTTATATTTATTCAAAGGATATGAACATTTGGTCCAGTAAGTGAAAGAGATTTTTATATGCAAAAATTTATTTTGCAATAACAGATTTACTTGAATTTGTGACACACGAGCATTGATAAAAAATAGAATCAAATTTAAATATTTCTCAAAATAATAGAATCCTTTTACTATTATTTTATATTTCAATTACTGATATTATCATATGCTTAATTCAATAAAAGGATAATTTTAAAATTCCATAGATGTTTAATTATAAGTTTTTAATATAAAATTAATTTTTAATATAAGATTTTAGATGGTTTAATAAAAAAAACTTATTTAAACAATCATCAACTGAATTTAGCCTTGAGTATCTTTATCAATTGACTTTAAAAATGGCATTGTTTGCAATGTATATTGCATTACAGTTTATAAAATATTTGCGATCTAGTGTTTTTTACTCGCGAATTTACTTATCAAGTACAACGAAACTCATCTAAGATTAAACTTTAAGCAAAGTATTTTAAATATTAAAATGATTTTAGAAATATAATGATTTTATTTAATGTGTCTGCATAGCAGTTACACGTTATTTATATCGTGGTTATTATTTCTGTGTTTATTTAAAAAGTTTAAGGATTAAAAACATGTATCGAATCAAAATATGCCTAAATATTATCGCAAATATCATAATTGCGCAAAATATTATTAAATATTTATGGAATATGTTAATGTATGTTCATCTAAGATTAAATTTTAAGCAAAGTATTTTAAATATTAAAATGTTTTTAGTTATATAATGATTTTAAATAATTTGTCTGCATAGCGGTTACGCGTTATTTATGTTGTGGTTATTAATTCTGTAATTATTTAAAAAGTTTATGGACTAAATAACTTGTATCGAATCAAACTATGCCGAAATCTTATCACACATATCATAATTGAGCAAAATATTATCAAATTTTTTGTGGCCTTTGTTAATGTATATAAAATATCTGGAAATATTATTAACTCTACAGTCTCGATATTGATCAATTAAACATTTTTTATAATGTCAAATTCAAAGATTTTACAATTTAAACTGTCATTAAATTAATGATAAAACATTATTTTTAAAAAATATAATTTTGGTGGACTCGTGAATCACGAAATAGATTTTCATCATTAATGTTATTTATTATAACAAAGTATAACATTAATTAAAAATTGGGATAGTTTTGAATTTTACAGTAAAGTTTTATTAATCAAAATAGATAAAATGGATCTCGAATTGATGCAAATCTTGTTTTAAGTAAACATTTATTAATAGCATCAGCTGGCACTAACTTTTTTATCTGTCATTTTTGCATATATATGGATTTGACTATGACTGACCGCCAGTCTTTCTGTATGTTTGCCTGAATGTCCGCCCGTCCGTACGATAATAAAATTTCTTAACAATGTATATCTCGAGATAAGCACTATAATATTAACTTTTAATTAAAAATCGCGTTTTATATTTACATTGATTTTACATTTCTTCAGGCATCGATTCTTCATGTACTGATAATTGATAAACTGTAGTTTACAACACGTGTATGCATGGTATACACAATGGCATTATATTCCTCAATGTTAATTGGATTTATGAAAACCGCATGATCTTTGTTCTGAGCGGCGAATAAGTTTCACAAACATGTAAATATTTTGCAAATAAAATTGACGAATAAAAAAGTGTCATCTGATCTTAGAATTTAGGTATAATAATTTATAATTTACAAGTCAATGACAATTCTAATGAAGTTTTATTTTTAGTTGTCATCAGTTAATGAAGAAGTAGCTCAAAATAAAATAGGAATTTTTTGTTCTACGCTATTTATTCATCATTAAAAACTTTACATTTTAAGAGGTATAATATTTTATATTTATTGGAGTTAACAAGTTGTAAAACAGAATAAATTTGACTATAACTGAATTTAATGCTTCGTTCACTAGAACTACAGGTTTACATAAGTGTCAGATAACATGAGTTCTACAACTTCACGTAAACAAACATCGAATTCTTTTGATAGTTAACGCATTGACAGTAAAGTTATATGTGACTGAAGAGAGGAAAACAGCATATCTCCAGAAACGTATAACAAAAAGTTGGAATTTTCAAAATTAAAACCAATATCATAATTATTAATAAATAATAATTTATAATTTTCCAGTTTGCGAGAATTCTAAGAATTTTATTTTCATTTGACATCAGTTATTGAAGAAGTATCTCAAAAGAAAACAGGATTTTATTGTTGATAGGTATTCATCATTAATAACTTTACATTTTTTGAGGTCATTTATAATATATTTTTTATTCAATTTAATAACATTTTTTATTTATTTAATTTAACTCTCGTTGGAATTCATTTTTTAAAGTTATTGGAATTTTAATGAGATGGTGAATATCAATCATTAAATCTCTGGATCGTATGTTATTACTTTATCTGAAAAATAACTTTTACCAAAACATTTCTATTTGATATTTACATTAGTTATTTCCAAAAGTTTTGAATCAATCTAAAAATAATTTTAATTGTTTTCTAAAATTACTTTAAATTTTTATTTTATGATTCAGTGGAATTAGATGTAAAAATCAAGTAATTGCTACACTGTTTTTGCAATTTTACCTTCAATTGTATTTAGCCTTTACTATTAATGAAAAATTTAACTTAATTGTTTTTACTTACAAAACACTTAACTAAATTAAATTATATTTTACTTTTAGTTCAAATGATTATAACTTCAACTTTTGCTTTTACTTTTTAATATTGAAACAATACTAGTGTTAAATTATGTTAGCAAAAAGGTTTTAACTCTAAAAACTATTCACATTCTCTGACATCCATTAACTCTAAGTGATTAAAATTTTGTTAGTTAAAAATAGAGATGCAATTTTAGGCGGACTAACCTTAGGCTTAGGCTGAGCCTACAGCCTATAGCCTATGTTTTTTCGTAGGCTTAACCTTCAGCCTATAGCCTATAGCCTACAATGTTGAAAGGAGCCTAAGACTAC
>JAQIXJ010004342.1:0-11007 GCA_034700185.1 Phthiracarus laevigatus | reverse complement strand
TTGGTACCAATGAACTTGTCGTCAGAATTTTAAAGAAATTAAATTATTCGGTTTTAATCGTAAATCAAAATCAATTTTCTAGTAATATTTCATACGCTAAAAGAATACTTAACTTGCAACTGTTGATCAATAATTTATTTAAAGATAATTTTTGAGAAATGTTATTTTATATTATTTGATGCATTATTCAGATGTTTTCATTCATGAATTGGGCAACACGTTTGTGTGTATAGTTATTGAAAGCATACGAGTATTGATTGAAAAGATATCTAACTTACTCAATATTTTGGTCGATTAGTTTCTGAAACATTGCGAAAACATTTTTAAAACTCGTGTATATAGAATAAACTAATTGTTTTTCGATAAGTTGCAATTATGTCAAAATGATTTATCATGATTAGATGATCTAAACGAAAGTATTAAATGGTAGAAAAATAAATTTCGTTTAAAATTTTGATAACATTTATTTTAAATTTAATAAATTAATTTTTATTGAGTACACCTATGATAAACATTAAACATTGACAAAAAAGTAAATATAAAAACTATAAAAATGTTTAAAAATTCGCGATATACTTATAAGAGTCAAAATATACTTTAGATAATGTATTCTTTGACACTCATTCCTATAGATCGGGAACCGTTATCGCTTTTGTCCACTTAATTGTATCAAAATTCATGTTATAATTGATATTACAAAATTTGTGCTATGATTTGGACTGTTTTTGGTGTTTGCAATGATTATTCAATTAGGTATATATACCGGTATCTGTAATAATGTCACACGATTCTACTTTTAATGAATTTTTAGAAAACAAAACAAAAAAGTAAGCTCTTAAGTACTTGATATTTATATTGCCGACTAATTAACAAATTTTAATTCGAGTTTAAAAAAGAGTATAAATAATGAAAAATGATGTTAATGTTTAAAATGATGCCAATGATCACGCGAAATATAGTTTATCTTCGTAGACAGCGATTAAAAACATGATTCCAATGCCTAATAACACACCGAAGTTCTTGACGATTAGCATCAGGAAAGGGCTGTTGCACTCAGTTCTTTCCTTCAATTCCGGCAACTGAATCAAATTAGAAATTAGAAAAAAAGAAATAATTAATTTTAGAGAGAGAGAGAGAGAGATTCAAATACTCTAGTTAAGCATGCAATTTAATTGAAACATTCGAATAACTTTATAGAAGATCATTACCATATCAGTGAGAGCAACATAAAGAAATATGCCGGCAGTAACGGCTAGAATCCACTTTTTAGACGATTCATCTCCGATGATTAACCCAACATAAAGTCCGATAAATGCAGTTAATGCGCTGACAAAGTTAAGTGATGCTGCTTTTTTCACGCTTAACCCAGTCGACAATAAAACGGCGAAATCACCTTTTCAAAATTTTTAAAAGTTTAATTAATGTTTATATATTAAAATATTTTGCGACTAAACTAATAAAGTTAAGTTAGTAAGTAATCAGTGCGTCAAATAATCGCTAATTAACTGAATTAATTAAATTATGAACAAAGAACTACCTAATTCATGAGGTAATTCGTGACATAGAATTGCAAAAGATGTAGAAAGTCCACTAAAAAAATAATTGTCACTGTAATTGATATGAATTATTTTTTAAATAATTTGAAAATACCTGATGAGTCCGTTATTAAACGCTACTCCAATGGCGAGTCCATCGACGCAGTTGTGAATCGCATCGCCGATTGTTATCATCATCGCTAATGGCGTTAATCCCCATATTATCACGTTTCCCGAAATTAGAGATTTTTCTTGAGATTTCTTTGGCATTAAATCTGACGTCGATTTTGTGACCGCACTTGAATTCATATTATTATTGATATTCGCCGTCGAACCAGAGAATGCCTGCTTTTAATGAATTTAGTAAATGAAAAAAAACCAATTTAATTTGCAAATAAAATCCCGAAATTTTATAAAATATTTGATTGCTTCCTGATTATGAACAATAACTAAAAAAATTCAATTCAAAATAGTAAAACAGCGTTCAATTTTAATTTAGTACTCGTTATTTAAAATAAATTTAAAACAAAGCATTTGGCTTAAAATCAAATCCAAACTAATGTTTTTAACAATATGTATCGCTAATTTAGCGTTTAAAAAGTATAAAATGATTAAAAATAATAATAATAAAAATAAGTTGCATTGTAATATTTTCGGTATTTTCAATTATTTGCATTATTGTCTTATTAACACTAATTATTAAAATCCATTTAAATAATAAAATAATAATTACCCCATTCGAGTACGAATAATTAACCGTATCCAATGAAAAATCGCTGGATGCCAGTTCTATTTTCGCTTTATTGGATTTATTGGCCGAAAAATTAGGCTTTTGTGTATGTGAATGGCCTTCACCGCTATTCTGCTATAATTAACAATTATTTATAATTAGTTTCAAAATCTATTTATATGCTTAAAAGGAAAACAAACTAACGTCTTCTTTAGAGCAGAAGGTATTAATTGTAACTTCGAATAAAAATAGAGCATACAGTGCACCCAATACGCAGATTTGGTACAATAGGTACTCCGGAAGCGCTTCATCGTGAACGTGATCTTGTGAATCAACTTTGTTATCAGTAGTTGTCGTGTTACTAGAATCTTCTATATCATGCGAATCGTGGTGATCATGAGAATGGGAATCAAGGCCTAGTGATATTGGCAAGAGGTGGAGGAGCGCATCGCCCGCTAATGTACCGAACGCTAACCCAACGAAACACATCATCACGTAATTGTATGATCGCGCCGATAGTAATGGCAATACAAATATTCCTACGATTGCCGTTAAGCTAATTACCAGCACAGACAGCGACGAATATCCGTATACTAGCAAACGAGAAATTTGTATTTTTTTTAACTATTTTAATAGCATGTTTAGCGTTTAATTAAATTTTTAGTAATGATTAGTTATGATTTCATTTTAATCTATCGATTTAGGGCCAAAATAACAATTTAATGTTCATGTATTAGTGTTGATTATAATCTTAAAGCTATTCAAAAAAATAATTACCAATTAACAGTATGTAATCTTATTAGAAATAAAATCTAAACATGTTTCGTGTCAACAGGTAAAGAGGTTCATAGACTAAAACTTATATAAAAGTTTTGTGTATGTAAACTCATTTTTTCATACATAAAATTAGTCGAAAAAGTTTCATTTCATATAATTAACGGTTATATAAGAAAATTCCACTTAAGACTGCCGATTTCATTGTATTATGAAACAAATAAAGTGGTTGTGCCTTAATTCACGTGACCGACAACTATAATAAGTTTAGTTGTTTATATGAAAGTATAACGTCTATAACAAATGGGTCGAAGCATTAATCATGAGACCATTCTTCTAGATTTTATTACGGAATGGACAAATTTGTTTATCGCTGTATATCCGAATTTCTACGATAATTTTTTCTTTTTGGTTTTATTTGACTCAATAAAATGATGGGAATTAAGTACAAATTATTGTTTGCTGGGTTTTCACGCGTGAACTCGTTAGATATGTATCTACATTCTATGAATTGGTTATGTTTTGCAATAATACTAAATCATATTTAAATGACTCTGTGCAACATTTCCATGATTTTTAATGCTGGCGACATTTCAAATATTTTGTAGTACCTTTAATTAAAATATTGTTCACCGTTAATAGAGAAATATAATTCATGGTTAATCGTAAACAAATAAAAAGAATTTCATAAATATTAATGCTAAATTAAAAAAAAAACATTTTAGCTCACTTTATCAATAAAAGTGAGGCTTTGTGGGTTTGACGCCGTTTCTCCGTTTATTAGTCCAACGAAATAAGTAAAAGATTAAGCATTTAATTATGAAGAGTATATTCAGTATATGTTGATTTATAAAACATTGTTTGGATTTAAAACGAAATTGTGCTGGCGTTAGGGGAAGGCGAGTGACTATTATTTAAACGTTACTTTAGCTGGCTATAGATATGAATGTTGGTTCTTGTTTTGCAATTTTAATATCATTAGCAAGTCATGCGTCCTTTACCTAATAATTTTATTCGTCATCAAAATATAAAAATGTTTGCGTAAAAAATCGAGTAAATATTTTAAGGTTAAAAATCCAAAAATTAAACTTAATTTTATATGCAAAAGATGAGGGGGTCAAATTTTTCTCAGAAAAAAATAAAATATTTGCAATACTATTATAAATAGGTAATTTTTTTACTTTTTACATTGTGGTACTTACTAGTCGATTATAGAGAAAATGCATTCAGTTTTTTAGTTACCGTATTACTGTACTTTTCAACTTAAGGTTATTCAATAATTATGCTTAAGTGGTGATTAAAAAAAATACTTTTTTCGCGATAATTTATATTAATTTTATCACCAAAATTTTACGAATAGTTTTACGATTTTACTAAAGCTTTGAGGGCATTCCCCTATTGACGAACTTTCAATTTGAGAACCGGTCGTCCTCTCGTCCGGAAAAAATTGTGTTTATTTCGAATAGAATAACGTTAAGTTGAGATACAGACTGAAAACTTCAATTATTATAAATAATAAAATTAAGTTTAACACTGTTTGTTTAAAATGTTACTTTTGTATTTTCTTCAGTATTTTTTATGTAACCCGTAAACTATAATAATGGCATTAAAAACTTAATTTGTTCATAAACTCAATTTACAGTCATTGTACGTAGAATTAAAATTTAATTATTATAAGTTGTTAAATATGCTTAGATTATAATCTCAATATACGGAAAAAGTTTCAAAGAAAATAATATAAAATGAATAACAAACTAAATTTGGCTAAATATAAATTTTCTATCGATGTTTATGCCAATTCCTAGCGTCAATTATTTAAATTTTATAAACACTGCGTAAAGTGTTAAATAAAACTAAAATGAAATTAAAAGGTGAACAAAATATAAACATACTCTCAGCTTTGGTTAATTGCGTAGTGGACCGTTGCTTCTTTGGTTCGGCATTGTGGCGATGATACGTATCGAAATGAGCCTTGTCCTCCAGACAAGCACCCGATACCATTTGCATCGCTTGACACAGCGTCGCCAGTTCTTTGAATCGAAAGAAAAGTTGCCATCAGTACACACGAAACACAAACACAAAAATTAATAGTTTGGAAACGCAAATCCCTTTAACTATACCTGAGACTATTATAATGATAGCTATAATGTTTCTCATTATTGCTACTTTCATGAGTTTAGCCACCAATGTGTGATGATAGTGCCTGAAGCAGCTGTAGTAATTTTTCTAGACCTGAATCGAGAAAAGTGGCAGCCTATCAGATTACAATATATTGTGCGGCGCACAGTAACGTATAGAAGAGCAAAAGTAAAAATATCAAAGCATAAGCATAGAAAGTTGAGCGTAAATTATTGTTTAACGCATAAAGCTTATCTTACAATTTTTCGCCTTAAATTGACACTCAAATTACATAGACAGTCTTGTTTTATAACTCAACACTTTAACTCACTAATTAAGATACCAACAGATTCTACCTTATATATATATGTATAATATATATTGAATAGATCTGGCGGTATTACAACTTGTCGTTGTAGTGTGAAAAGTTTTTTTTGTGGATAAAATAAGTGTATGTCAGCCTTGAGATAATATAGCGACACAATTACCGAATGCTTTAAAAGTTTTTTTTAATAAATAGGTTTACAAACTTTTTTAATGCGATAGATTAAGGAGTGGTTTCTTTTGTTTTCAATGCCTTGAGACAATAGAACAAAAAACTTTGAAGAAATTCAAGAAAGTTTTCTTTTACAATGATCGGCAAAATAATTGGAATACATATTGTGTGAATAATTAAATAATAATTATCAATTCTTATTAAGTTAAAAATAAAACCAATGATTTTAGTTTTCTCTTTTATTGGAAACCATTGGGCTTTCATTTGGTTATTAAAAAACCTTTACATTGATTATTTAACTTATTGAATTAGATTATTTTTGTGCGGTAATCTGTGCTATTTTGGCAATGGTTTTCGTTATTGTAGTTATAAATATTATTTAAGCCAACGATTATTTTAAATTAATTTTAAATAAACGATTGTTTTTAATTAGTTAAGCATTGTTGGGGTTCAGAGGGAATTCATGGGTGGGTGGATTAAAACTAAAAATAACTCGCTTAAAGGCTCTATTTTAATTGCGTAATACTTTTTTTGCTAATTTTATAACCAATGCATCAAAAATTAAGTCATTGTCACAACATTTCATTTAAATACTGTAATAACCTGAAGTTCATTCGCAAGTTCAGTCACACGCACAGTCTTATTGTTATACAATGCTTACAATACAATTACGGCTTATTAGTCATTTCCTTTCGCCGCTCACTGTTTTAGCATGAAATATAATTGAAACCTATAACCTTAAATTTTTTAATTAAATTTATATAATTTTTTGAAATTATTATTTTTTTTTGAATTTCATTAATACTATTTTATTATTATTACTATTACTAATGTGATTATTAATTAAATTAAATTAGTGCACAAAAAATATTGATTTAACTTAATTTATTTATATTTAAAACTTTTATTTTAAATAAATATTACCCTTTACGTCATTTTTCATTTAACAACAATTAAATTTATTGATTCCTTCTATAAAGTCACAATGAAAAACATGAAATACACACGTTAATTATGCGCCAAAAATACAATGTTTTCTATTATTGAATAGTGCGCACAGCACATTGAACCGAATCTTCGTGTAAAGAATTTTATTAAAAAGACTTATAATATCTACATTGCAACTGAGTTCAATCTAATGCTGTATATCGACCGCATAGAACTTTATTCATACTGTATTATTGATATTGAATTTTAAATGTTAGTAAAATAAATTCCGAGGTCTGTTTTGCTTCCGCAAAAAATATTGGGTGGGGCTCTCAAAACAAATAACATTTATCGATAATTTTTAGGTTTGTGCAAAAAATTCATTATAAGTTTGCAAAATAGCTTTTTTAAGTATTTAACATTCGGCTTAAACAGTATAACAATTATACCTATAATGTTACGTTTCTAATTTGGGAAACAATAAGTAAGTTGTAAGTTATTGAATTTGTAGAAAAAAAGATAATTTATTTTTTGTTTCAATGATTCCGAACGGGATTGTTGTCGAAGTTGTTCTAAAGTAACCAGGATATTAAAAACTAGAAATATAACCTTTGCTTGGTTGTCACTAACGCTATCTACTGTAAAATTGTGGCACAAATTGTTTTATTAATTAGTATTGTTTTAAATTAAAAGCACATAATCCAAAAAGATTATTTAACTGAATTGTGATTGCATTTATTGACATTAAAGTAAATATGATGTGGATAAAGCAAGGATTGACGCAAAGATTATTAAAACATTATATGCAAAGTTATTAAAAAGAAAATACACAAAGAATTTTTAAACCCAAACTACTAAAATTGAATATTTCTAATTTAATAAACTATGAGTTTCTTCTAACTCTAAATTGTTTGAACTGTGCTCACGTCTCCAATACATGCTCCGCATTCGTTAAATTAATTATAAGATATTGAAAATTAGTATAAGATTGTATTAAAGTTTACGCTAACTTTATGATAACTTAAATAACACATCTTCACGATATCTAAAAGTTCATTTCTTAAATATAAATAGCCTATGATATATAAATAAGTTAATACCAAAGTTTAATATAACAATTCATACTGTAAACTATTGTCGTTTGGCTTTTTGCAAGTCAAATGCGAATAAAATGAAATACAATTGAAATTAGAAATATTTTCAAAGCAAAAAATATATTAACTTAGTAATTGGGTGTTTTATACTACAAAACTACGGTCTTATGAAGTAAATTATCAAATAAGTGAATAATGGTTATTATTACTCAAATTTCATATAAATATATTTATAAAAAAATAGGCAAAATTATTTTGAGCTGTTCAATTAACTATAATAATGAATTTCTTAAAAGAATAAATGTAGCAGACGTAAAACTTGAATTTTCATATTAAAAAGGCGAAAGTTAAAGTTAAAGCAAAACTGAAAGCAAAATACAATCGAAATATGAAAATCTGAAACAAAAGCAAAAGTTAAAATTGAAAGCTAAATTCAATTTAAATCAAAACAAACATCAAAAGCGAAAGTAAAAGTAAGCAAAATTAAAATAACTTAAATATCAAAAGCAAAAGCTAAAGTCAATTGAAATCAGAAACTGCAAGTTAAACAACACTAGATTATAGTCAAACATCGAATAGATTATGTATTAATAGTATAATTCGCGAGTCTGTTCCGTAAAATACCTAAAACGTCATTTAGTACTATTATTAAAATACTTAAATCATTTATGGTAACTCGTATACCGTATTTACTGTATTAAACACATTTACGCTTTAACTTTAAAATTTTATATTGTCGCGCGTGATATAACTATGATAAACATTAATAATATTATCAAAACTATAACTTATAATTAGTTTAATTTTCAATATACGAAAAATGAATAAATTTTTTTTATTAATTATTCAATAATTTTAAGTAAAAGAATAATTGCTCGGTAATATTAAATTAATTAATATTTTCGTCATTTGTCATAAAAAGTAAAAACTCTCTTTTTATACGTAATTTCTTACGGTAATAATAATTAAGCAATAATTCGAATAATGATAATAATAATAATAATAATACAGTAATTTATTACAATTTATTGGAAAATTTATTTAAAAAACCTAAGGATCAAACTGCACAACAAACGACTCGTCAGTCGTCACCTTAAACCCGTTCCGCAACGCCTGACACGACTTATCACTGAAATAATTAATTAGTTCCAGATCTTCGCTAGAAATCGGTTCTAACGTCAAACTTCTGTTGTGCTGCACTAAAACACGCACATAAAAAAAGAAAAAACAAAAACTATTATAAACAAAAATCTAAATGAAATCACAGATCAATGATTAGCGCGTACGTTGCGATGCCATCGTTGACGCGAGTTTCGACTTCAGCGATAATGGTTTCTTAATGGCGTCAATTCGCTTATTGTAGAGCCTCTGCCTTTCGGTGATATCGCTCTGTTCTAAGTGTTGATCGATGGACGACACATCGATTACTTTGGCGGACAGATCCTGTAGCGTACGCGTCAACTGACTTTGTTCATTGCGTCCATTGCTTAATGTGCCATAACTGGGCGAAGACACCGATGGACGCGAATAACCCCATTCGTTCATTCCTGAATGAAACGTTACATAAATAAAACAACGGTAACAATGGTATTATGGGCAACAGTCACCATCAGTAGATCCCACCGGATTGTCTAATATGTGCGTTCTTTCGTTAACGTCGTCTTCGTTCTTGTTGTTCACGCAACAGCTCGAAAAGTTTCCCATTTAAGGAGTTTTAATGATTTGTCACACTGTTTAAGCGTTGTTACTAATGATATGATAACGAATTTGCTGAGACAAGAGTCTGAACAACAACACAAACAAATACGATATCGATAGCGTTAATGGGAGTCACATGAATACACACACTAATACACAAATAGTAAATAGTATATTGTGTACCAATAACTGGGTTTTAGTGTGGAAAATTATGCACTGTTACAGTGCAGCGCTCTAACCCAGGCATGCGTTCATTTCAAACAAAATTATTTGGAAGTTAAGTGAAATAGTTATTTGTATGGTAATTATTAATAGTTGTATTTTATTAGTTTATCGAATATTAATTTTGAGAATTTAATTATCGTGTTTTATAATAGAAATGTACCATTTATACCATTTCCCAGAATATTTGATGAAGAATACAAATAAGGAATTTCTTTAAAACTTTCCCCGCACTATTCTCTTGAGTTAATCATTGATTAATATTTAATTACAATTATTATATTATTTAGAATTTATATTAACATTTTTACTGAAAGTTTACTTTAAAAATTATATTTTATTCGAAATGAATTTACTCGATTTGTTAAGTTTTATTAATTTTCAAGTTAACAAAAATAAACATATTACTATTTATTTATTAATGACATATTTATGATTTAGTTATTTCTAACTTAAATATTGTAGAGCCACCATTCAGTTTATACAATAAATAGCTTTACCACAACATTTTATACGTTTAATTTCACATAAACAAACGTTTAATTACGTTCCACATTCAAACATTATTGACTCCATTAACGAGCGCAAACTGTACAAATTACATCACTAAAAATCACTTTAAAAGTTTTAGTCGCAAAAAGTGATCATTGAAGTTGTTTGGCTCCCAATTAATTACCTGAAAATGTCGTTGCGATACCTTTCACTAATGTTACCACAAGAAGAGACACCGAAATCGATGTTGGATTACACGGAAATCGAGCCACACTTATATCTGGGTAACATCAATGTGGCCACAAACTACTATCGTCTGGAATCGCTAAACATATCGCTGGTAATCGGCGTGTACTCCAAAGAGTTGGCACCCGTTCAGCTGTTGCCACGTTATTGCAAGTGCTATCAGATTAAGGCCAACGATATGGCGCACGACGACCTCATCTCGTACTTCGAGCACTGCTACAAACTCATTACAGACGTATTGGCCAAAGAGGAAGGAAACGTTTTCGTGTATTGTGGCGCAGGATTTTCGAGAAGCGCCACAATTGTGTGCGCGTATCTCATGAAGCGGTATAGCATTAGAGCCGAAGATGCCATCGAAAGAGTGAGGCAGAGGCGCACTAAGATTAACCCGAATTTCGGTTTTGTTGCGCAGTTGAACCTATTCGAAGACATGGGTTACAGTCTCGACCATAACAACAACGACTATCGTATATTCATTTTAATCAATTTGCGAATGTATGTATCCATTTGTACGGTATTTGTCAATATTTAATAATAATTTCTAATGGATTTGTTTAGGAAAATGTTGGCTGAAAGCTATTGGAAGAGTGAACACTCCGCCAAAATTGCCCAAACGTTTTGCGAACCAATTAAACTATATTTAGACAAAAAGTCTAAATGTTCGGAGGAAAAACA
>JAQIXJ010004341.1:0-11008 GCA_034700185.1 Phthiracarus laevigatus | reverse complement strand
AAAAATGCAAAATCTTTTTATTAATATAAGGAATAGGTGAAATCCCTCTATCAAAATAAAACTGCGAACAGACAGACAGACGGACAGACGGACGGACAGACAGACATGGTCAAATCCATAAGCTCCCCCTTTTTCTAAAAAAGTGAGCTAAAAAATGGGTTAATTAATACCAGTAAGTTACATCTCGTTGAGCAACCCAAACCATCCACCAGGAGATTAGAAAATATTGTAATTGAAAAACTTAAAATTAATGGCAATAAGAATTTGTTAGTTAAAACAGTAAACCAGTGCATACAAACACCCAAAATGGATTTAACAGAAATTTCAGCTTCAGCTCACATGAATGTCTTGTGTCCGCCATCATTTTATTTTTAATCCAATGATAAATTTCAACTAAAAGCTATTTATGGTAATCTTGATATTTACATCAATGCAAATACTGATAACAAAATTTGTTTGTGTTGTTTCTCACCGTTTGGTAGCATAGCTTTAGTGTACGTACATACCATTACCGAACAATGTAAAAACTTAGGCATGTACCAGCGCATCGATTGTATGGTAATTTTAACACCATTTTAATTGCTGCGCAAACGAGATTCGTATAAGTGCCAACATAAAGGTTACATTCTCAATACGATTGGAAGTATTGGATAGGTAATAAATATTTGAACCAATTAACGCTTAACTTAGGGAGTGAATCATGTTACAAGTACACATGTAATGTTTGTGACGCTGTGTATGAACACAATAACGTTAGACACGAATATAAAAACTATTTTGTTAATATTGCCACAATTGATACAAAATAGTTTTCTATTTATTTTACAACATTTCGATTTCCATAATACATATTATGTCAAAGTGATTCCACTCAAAATAACGTTAAGCTTGCATAACGTTATATAAAAATCCATCATCAAAATAAGTTTGACTCTATAAAAACTTCCAATATAGACAATATCTTCAAATATTTGGCTACAACTTTTCATAATAGCGGAATTACCGACGTTTTCGATTATTTACCAGCAAAGATTTTAGAATTCAATGGATTCAAAGCCGATTTACAACAATTAGTCAATTAAATCGAAAATATACAGATCAACAAAGTGCAAATAAACAACAAGTCGCTATCGTACCACTCAAACAAAATATAAACAAAATTATGACATCAAATGAGAATAGTACAGCAGTGAATACTTCAGAATGTGACATTGTTATGGTAACCTAATACGATGCTAGCGCTGTTGTTCATACAGTTCCAGTTAAGACTAGTGAATATATCGCTTTACAGATATTCATAGAATCGACAATATCCATAACAGATTTCTTCTCCACACAAACCATCGAAAATTGATTTAGTGTTTTAAATAACCAAATTTCTTAATCACCGAGATAATCGATGCCATAAATTATATGATAGCGTTTATTATAAACAACAATCCTTCTAATGGAAAACAAGAACGACACATTCACAGAGAGCTCACTTTCTTATACAGTTTGATCTTAGCTAACATATATTTTAATTAATTTTTAGTCAACATTTTTCTAACGTTTCAAAATTAACTGATATAAAATACGTGCTAAGTTTAGTGGTCGAGCTAGTGCGGACACCGCGACAGACAGACAGACAGACGGACAGACATGGTCAAATCCATAAGCTCGCTCTCTTTTCAAGAAAGTGAGCTAAAAATGTTTATTTTTTGATGTATCAATGTCCAATAATTTTGCTAATGCTCGACTACAATTACAAATATAATTTACAATTATAATGCGTCTTACAAAATCAATTAACTACAACTTGTGTGAATTCGATTATGTAATATTTCCTACATATATTGAAACTCGACTCCATTTTGCTGTGAACTTTATCGACGCCAAAAATAAAACATTCTATTCAGCAGACCCTAGTTGTTTCAATGACTACGGGCGACTAGAATACGTAAGAATAGTGACTGAGGAATGTTTTAAAAAAGGGGCATATCCACTCTACAATGGAATGAAAAAATTTCACTAAATAGAATCTAATTAAACAAAAATATAGTTACAACTGTGGAATATTTATGTGCGAATTAATAAAAAGATTAATAAATGGCGAAAAACTTAACAAACCGTTGGATAAAACACCGGAATAGTTTAGAGAATTTTATGAAAAATGTTAGCTGCTTGTATTGATATATTCTAAGCAGCATAAATACATTATTAACTTTAAACGTTATTCAATATTTGAAATAGTAAATAATTAAATGTTCATATATATATTAGATAATAGTTATTTAGAAATTAGTCTAACAATGGTTAATAAAAAAATGGGTCTAATAATTAAAATATTGTTTTATAATATATGATATTGCATTTTAAAATTAATTATTGTCTTATTAACTACTGTCTTATTGTCTTAAAATAAATTCATATTGGTCTTAAATAATTAAATAGTATTTTAAAATATTTGGTTATTATTATACATCAATGTTTCATTTCTATACGTCGAACTTCAAAATCAAGGTAATAAAAGATTATTAAAGTATAACTATAACCAGCAAGTAAATAGGAATATCACTTGAAATGAGGTCGACATAAAAAACATATATTTTTGTCATTGATAATGATTGTTAAATTTTTTAGAGTCGAAAATTTCAAAGCTGTGGGAATTATCAAATTTATGGAAACAGATTTGTTTTCTTAAAAACAGCCCACTAAAAAAACATTTTCATTAAAGTAATGAATATCTCTAATTCTGATCTGACATAAATCCGATTAGAAAAGTTTATAAAAACAAGCATTACAAAAATTAGGACAATTTTACATAAATTTTTTAACTGTAGTATTATTAACTTGCATCCTAAAAAAATACGCTTTCTAGCAGCTTAGACACACTTAAAAAATATATAAATCAGTGTAAAGTACTTTGGTAAAAGTAATAAAATTCTTATTGAGATAGAATGGTAAACTGTATTTTATTCTTAGTTATATTAAATTAATATTATTAAGTGTGTATGTCTGCGAAACGCGGACTTCGTCTGTTAAAAACGGACCTATAGAAAGACGAATTCGTCTACTAATTGAGGACCTCATAAAATTATAGTTTAAATTATATGTTTACCCATTCATAACAATTAACAATAACAAGCTTTTTGCCTTATAAGAACAGTCCATATTAAGTCTATTATTGCTAATATTGTGGTTATATATTGTTTTATTGTTGAATCTCTAATGTATCGTTAATAGAAATTAGCAATGCTCTTTGTTAGTAAAAAATATTAAAAGACTATAGACTCTAATTCCCTCACAAAAATATCAATAAAAAATTATCAATATCAATTTAATGCTATAATAGATCGTTTTATTTATTATTTTGCGCTAGTTTTATATTATTTAATTGTTGCATTTCCCACTATAATTATTCTATTTATCCGATAACCTAACGAGTAGTATATTTTATATAACAGGATACCTGTTTTTTATTGCTAATTTTATTGTTAGGTAATACCGTTTAAGCAATTCATTTAAGTACTTAGGAGACTGTAACTTATTTCAAAAATAGTCGTTTTATCGATATATAACTAGTTAAGAACTAGACTATGAAATTATGAAAATTTTAAGGCCCGAGCCCGATGCAAGCCCGACAGACTTAAGCCCGAGCCCGACAAAAGCCCGATTAATTTTTTTACTCAAAGCCCGACCCGGCCCGATTTAACATAAAAATTTTTTTAATCTCAGTCAAATTCTGATTTAGATTTTTATATATCTATTTCGGATATAATTATATTTAATTTATGCTTATTTGTAATATATGTGTAGTTTTAATGAAATTCAATTATTTTTTTAAATTTTTATATATTTTAATATTGTTTACTTTAATATTTTTGCCAAAATTAAAATTTTCGGGCTTTTAATTTTTTTGGTACAAAAGCCCGGCCCGATACATTTTTCTAACTTAAGGCCCGAACCCGACAAAGCCCGACAGAAAACGTCGGTGGCCCGCGGGGCCCGAAAAATCGGGGCCCGTTACATAGTCTATTAAGAACCAGATTCGCGTATAAATGACATTTATACTCGTAAAACATAATGTAGATTTTCGTAATTTACAGTTAATTTATTCTATTTTTGCTATTTTGTTTTGTTTTTGCATTTCTCAATTAATTGATTCGCGCACTACTACAATAGGTTTTATTACACATATATGGTTAGGAAGAGTTCGTCTAAATAGCAAAACAATTATAATATTGACTTAATTCTGTTACTTTGTCTGTTTTTTGCAGACCTTGCACTTACCTTGACTGGTAATTGCGGTTCTACTTTTTGTATTGTTCGTCACTGTCTGCTTTTCACTTGTTTAGACTACTTCGGTAGTCTTTAAAAAAAGTGCGAACACGCTAAACTAGGGAGGCGTGAGGTTTACCACTCGGTCCAGTATTAGACTTGCTTTAATGCAGATCATTAGGTTAGAAGACTGGGTGGTTTATTATAGGCTAGTGAGGCCACATTGAGGTCGCTTAAAGCTTTACTAGCTTTTACCTGCGGGAGAGAGGATAATCGTGGGCTCAAATTAAGGCCCTATAGAAGTTCACGATTATTAGAAGATTGTACGCAAAGCAATGTATAGCAAAGCCAAGCGATTTCTTGAACACCATTGCGTTAGAATCCGACTACAGAGAATCTCGGATCTAGTTACAAGGAGAACGGGCCGATAAACTAGTATCCCGTTTTCTACGTGACACAATTAATGGACTAAAATTAAAAGCTGAAATTTCTAAAAAGTCTTCAAGACGTGATAGACCCCGCTCTAAAATCATGGTTAAAAATATGTCATCTTATTTATTTTTATTTATTTTAAAAAGGTTACCCTTATCGAAAAAAATAATTTAAATGTAATCCCTAATAAGAGTTTTGTAACTGTTTAAAAGGGACCTTTTTTATTTTGCCATCCCTGTATAATTATAAGGGGATTTCACATATTTTTTATATTAAAGGGATTTGTTATTTTGGCATCAATTTGGCTTTAAAACTAATATATTTGGTACATAAGTATGCATTAACGTAAGAAAAGTTAGCTCTATATGAAAGAGTCGTGAATTGTTTGCTAAGTAAATTTTCTATTTCGTAAATTTAATTTACGACCTTAAAATAATATTTAATTAAAATATCAATCAAATAAAACTCGTTTAAAACCACTTTAAAACTAATGCGTTAAATAAAACTATAAAAATAGTAATTTATTTTCAAAAATTGATATTTATAACAAATGGTTGTTAACTCATAAGATTTGATTTAAATGAATTAGTGTATAGGATAGCGAACACCTCTATTAGGTTAGAGATAGTCTATACATTCTGTGATTCTGTTATTACGAAATACGATAACAAACAACTATAACGTTAAGATTATATTGTACTAAAGATGGCCAACTATTTTATGTTCAACTTTAAACTTTACAATAATAATAGTTTTATAATTATATCGCTTTTTATTAATTAGTTTCCTGTTTTAAAGTGTATTTACAATAAAAACTAATTTAATTAATTAATTAAAATATGATATGATAATAGTATTGATTAGACATTGAAGATGACATTAAATGAACTAAGTTTAGAGAAGAAGTTTGATTTGGCCACCAATTCTCAAGACAGTATTCAAGGTTTGTCGCTATGGATATTACACCATAAAACACATCATAAGAGGATTATCGATATTTGGATGAAATGTTTCGAAAAAGGTATTTCATTAAATAAATGAATGTACAGTAAAGAAGTGTTTGTAATTTGGTTAACATTTGTAGCAAAACCGTCCCATCGTTTAACGCTATTTTATTTGGCCAATGATGTCATACAACACGCAAAACGTAAAGGTTTTCAACCATATGTCGACGATTTTGCAGACATTTTGAAAGAAGCGACGATTTTGATAAAGGGTGACAAAATTAGTAGTTCAGTGGACCGTGTGTTTAATATATGGCTCGAAAGGAATATCTATAGCGAACCATTTATCGCCGATTTGAAGGCTTTATTGTCTGGAATCAGTACAAGACAAGCGAGCACTTCGAAAATTGTGGCCGAATTCAAACTATCGGAGATAATCGATAAAATTCGTAAAATGCGAAAAGTGGAGCAAATGAGTTCAACGAAATTGGATTCATTAACCAACTGTAAAGTTGATGCCACCAGTTCTGATGTGCTCAATAAGTTAAAAGATAAGACACACGGAGAACAGTTCAGCAAAGACTTCGATGACGCCACCAAATGTTTGGAAAATGTAATCACGGCGTTAGACAAAGAAGTGTTAACCCGAAATGAATTGATCGAAAATCTAGAGAAAACGGAAATTTTTTACGAAACACAGAAAGATGAGGCGAGAATTGTTGTGAATGCCTATAAAAATTTTAGTCTTCGAGTGAAAAATGTGTCTAAAAAATTAAATGAGTCAAAGGTGTCGCTTCCGAGTCCTCTTCCTTCGCCTCCACGTGACGCTCCATCGCCAACCAATTCAGATGATGGACCAACACTACCATCATTGCCATCTGATTTATTATCTACTGATATGACCGCGTTTCTCAACGTTATTTCAGCCGAAGATTCGAAAACGGGAAGCAGTCTCGATCAGCGATTGTCGAATTTGATTCATAGTATACCTCATATGAATGATAAGCAAAATAATTCTAGCCGTTACGTACCAGCAAATACAAATCATTCATCACAATCTCATCAAATTAGCGGTAATAACAATAATGGTTATACCGACGATAATCCAGTTCACGCTAATCGCTGGAATTCGACCGAGTATTCAGTGCCAGTCCATATCCCTAATGAAAACAATAATTACAGTTTAAATTACAATAATAATGAGATGCGTTACGTTTCACAAGGAACCAGTTCATCAAATAATCAATATAATTATTCACATGCCATTGGACAACATAATACCGATATTCAACCCATTCAAGCGTTAGTGTCTTCGCGCGAAGATACTAATCAACAATTGAAGCAAATGCCAGTCCCATCGATATCATCCAATGTGTCATATCATCATGAATATCATCCATTACAACCACCGCTTGAAAACTTTGAACCATCAGATATGGATTTGGGAAACTCTGACGAAGAAGAGATTTCGAGCAGAATACAAACTCATAGAACTATTAAAGTTATCGATACTCGAAGAAATTCGAGTGAACCTCAAACAAACGACTTGAAAGTGATAAGTGAAACGAATTCTGAAAGATCTTACGGCAACAACAGTAGCAATAATAGTAATAATAATGTACAATATATGACACCACCATTTGCTTTATCTCAGCCTCAATTAAAATCGATCGCATTAATGCCAGTTCGACCATCACTGAACAATAGTCAACAACTCTACCCTAATCAACAACAAATGCATTCGCAATGGCGACCAACACCGCGGTCTGCAGTGATAGCGCCACCGAATTTTCCACCAAATTTAATATCTATGAATGATCAGCATTCTCCACATCATCCTCAAAATCGAAATTGGAGGCCGAATTCCAATAGGAATAATCCAAGAAAAAGTGGTTATCGACGATATTAATTTGTCTCTATTTCATTTGATTTTATTGTTTTTTCCTTCAATAATTAAATTAAACTTAAAGATTCTTATCAATATTTATATCTTTTTTGTTGTTCAGAACGAATTTTTTAGTTAATTACATGTAATATAAACTTCTTAATATAAATTTCTTAAGTAGAAATTTAAATTATTTACTTTAAAAAAATTATGGTATGCCAACTGATTGAATGAAAAAACTTTTAAAAATTATTTTTTATTTTAACATGTAATTTAATATTAAAAAATCAATTTAAAATAAATATAATTTAATGATTGGCACTTTTATTTGAACTTACCATTATAGTAATAATTGATTCATTACCTCCTACTAAGCAATATTTCGAGAAATTGATAAGAAAATAAAACTATAGTTAAATATATAATATTGTAAATAATATGCTATAAAAATATTATTTAATTTGCGGTTCAGTCAATTATAATCCATATTTTTGATATAAGTCGAGAACATCTTTAACATCCAGTTTGGACCCCAAAAATATAGGCGCGCGTTCGTGAATAGTTTTCGGTTCGATGTCTAGGATAGGAATTTTGCCATTCGAAGCGATTCCTCCCGCGTTTTCAATGATATATGCCATAGGATTGCACTCATACAACAATCGAAGCTTAAGAAATAAATTTACGTGATTTGTAAGTCAATGTGTTTACTATTGAATAAATAATATATTTATGTTAAAGTATTTTAGAAATATATATGAAAATACTTTTCCATTGGGCGAGTCTTTTGTTGAGGGATACATGAATATACCACCGTATTTGAGCGTACGATGAACATCAGACACCTTATGTTACCAAAATAAAATAAATCAATATTATTACAATTCAACACAATCTATTCAATATAATAACTCGCACGTAGCGTATACTAAACACCAAATATCTACGCAAACTATTTAAATTATATTTTACATGCGATACACCATAAGTTTATACTCGTTTACGATTAGATACATTATGTTAATGTAGTTTTATTTTTACAGTTACTGGTATTGTAACCCTTACTTGTATCAGAATGTTACTGAAAATATGATAATTATATGCTTATTTACAAAGAATAATATTACAATTTAAATTTAATGGTTAAAAAGCGCCACAATAACAGATTAATCTTTAGGTTATTTTCTTCGTCTGTCGAAATTTTGATTTGTAAAAATAGACCATTCAAGATGTTGTCATAACATAATCATCACATAGAATACAATGTAAATCACAAGTAACAAATTCGTAGAATCAACAACAGAAGAGTTGCTATGTGTTTGGACTGAAAGTTCGCGCTTACGAATAAGTCTCGATTTATTATTGTTTTTTAAGTTTATACGCTTAGACTATTCTTACGAGCTTCTCATTTTTTTCAACTTTCAACTTTAAAATTAAAGTGAATAATTTTCACTATAATATATTTTTTGTTGCTTTTTATAAATAAAACTAAATTATTAAATATAATATGCTATAAGCTATTAAAATTATTTTTCAAGTATTTTCTATCTCATTGTTTTATTTCTTTATGGAACCATAATCTTTAGGTTTAAAATCGACTACAAATTAATAGTGATTTAAACCGTCAAATCGAAACAACCCTAACTGACAATGTTTACGATATCATAATATTGGAATAAATTTAAAAATATTCAAAAAGAACAATGACTTACCATAGACCCAACATATCGCGCGCCATAAGCTTTTCCATCCTGTAATAACATAATATTTTATCAATATTCCAATACAAACTTAACGGTTTATTTTTCCGAGCCTCTTTTCTAAATCTTTAACCGATTTTAATAATTAAATGATTTTTAAAAATTGATATACAAAATAAAAAAATACTCTAAAATTATTGAATTCTAAAAATCCTGAACTACACGAATATAATATTTTGTGAACAACTAAAATAAATAAATTTTCGATAATAGGTTTAAAATTTATGTGACATACGGATGGATATTTTTTGCTTCTGATATATTCTTTGACGGCATCGTCCCATTGAGCTTCATATCCTTCATTTACACTATAAATTTTGCCGCGTTCTTTAACCGTCATATTCGGATCAGTGAGAATAAATTCTCCGATAGCCTAAAACAAACGCATAGTTAAGCTAATATAGATTTTTACAAACACACTTTCTAATGATATCTATAATATCATAAATCTAAGTTTTTCTATTTATTTTTAAATTTTAAATAAAATTTACATTTAGCCGAGTGTTTGGTGGGCTCTAAAACCTATTTATATTCTTCAAGTCTATATTTAGTGTTATAAATAGATAAAACTATTAAAAAATTCTTAAAATACTTGACAGACTACAATAAAAATAATAATAACATATTTGTTCGGATCTGAGAGTTTAATAATGAAATTAGAGTCTAAACTCGGTGTTATTATCAAATATAGACTATTACCGGTATTACTTACAGGGTCTAACATAAATCCATGAACAGAATTAGCAATACTGAGCACAACCATAGTAGCGCTTCCATAAATTGAATATCCAGCAGCAACTGTATTCATTTAATCAATGGTTAAACGTTACACAATAATATTTGATTTGCATTACCAATATTGCGACCATTGCTTAAGGCATCTTTTAATGTCGGACTATTATCATGATTCTTAAATATAATTTGTGATTTAATTTTCATCTAAACTTTGCATTAATATGCAATAAATAGCTTGTATACCTTGCGATAAATAGCAAATATGGAGCCAATGGATACGAGACAATCTATATTTGAAGAACCGTCGAGAGGATCAAAAGCCACGATATATTTTCCTTGTTTCTCTATTTCGACTTCTATTACTGTTTCATTTTCTTCAGAGATAAGCAAACAGGTGGTGTACGAAGACTTTAGCATATTGATAAATAGATCATTAGCTAATACGTCTAGTTTCTTAACCTCCTCTCCTTGAACATTGGTTACTCCAGCGATTCCGAACCTATAAATAATTATATCCTATTTCTTATTAACTTTCTTTTTTCATAAATAAGAGTTTGCTGATTAAATGATTTATGGCTTGAAAAAAGATATGGAATAAAAGGAGGCACTTTTACAAATACTATTGATGTCCAGGTCCAGCCTTACCGGCCTTTTCCAAAGACTCACTCGCCAGACGTGGACCCTCACAATAAATTCAGGACAATAAAATTCTTTAAATGTTTTAGTATCGAAAGTTGATTTATTTTTAAATGCGAACGCAGAAATACGAACGAAGCGAAAAATACGAACGCTACTGATATGAGAGTAAAATATTTTTAATCCCTTGACCTATAATATAATGTCAAGAACGCTAGCGACATGAAAGCGATAATAATTATAATTTTTTAAAATACGACTTTATTTTCTACATATAGAGTACTTTAAAATAAAATGCAATATTTATGTGGCGTGGCCTACAATGTACAAATTTAATATATCCTCCACGCCATAAAATT
>JAQIXJ010004340.1:0-11008 GCA_034700185.1 Phthiracarus laevigatus | reverse complement strand
TTGAAATGAAGTCTAGGATAAAGGCTCGAAAATGAGTAAACATAAATTCATGTGTAAGTTATTTAGTTTGATTTACTTAATAATTTTGCTAAAAATTTAGTGGAGTAAAATTAATCGGATTTTTGTTACATTTTTTAGTCTGATGACAAAACTTTTGATTATAACAAATCCGGTTTCATTCTATAAAAGTCTAGATTCTTGTCGTGACTAATGTGTAACTTAACGATCAATGTGCTTAAATAGGCATTATTTACTCAATGTGTGAATAATATATTTCTTCCAAGAAAAGTTAGTGTTTATAAGGAAAACTTATTCGTTAGTCACAGTTATTTTGCCCAAATCTGATGAAAATACTTTGCCCTATTATCATATCAATAGATAATCAAAGTGAATCATGTATTTTTAATTGTTTTAGATATTGAGTTAAAAGCAGTATAGAAGTTTTCCCCAAAAAGCATTTAATGCTTTGTTTGTTTGTACGTGTATACAAAATGTTTGTCAAAATGTTTTTACTTGTGATTTATGAATAACGAATTTTATTTTACAATATTAGTTTAATTTTGTCGTTTCAAGCATTTCGTACTATTAGTATTTTTGTTTCAAAGAATTCCTAAATTCAAAATACTATAGTAAGTGAAGTAAAGTAAAAGACTTTTATTTAATCTATTTAACTTAGTTTCCTATAATTTTAATGATGTATTGCTAATAATTCTATTTAGTTGATCAGCATTTACGCTAACCGTGTCATTATTGTCAATTATGGACCAAATTCCAGTTCCACTTTCAAAATATTGTCCAGTCAAATGTATCGCTGTATTCATAGCAATTATCGATGGATTTATGATTTACGATTTCATTAAATGTGATTTATTTGGACGAACACATTTATTAATATTACTCAATTTGTCGTATATTTGGGTCGCGTTGTATGAAAGATTTTTGCGCAAACAAAATATACGTAATAATCAAAGTGATAATACTGGGGAACTTAATTCTAATCAAATATCGATTAATATTATACGAAACAATGACAACACATTAAATCCGCCACAATATGGACGGCTACCCATTATAGACGAAGAGATGGGACTTTACGTATTACCGAAAATTGTTGTGTAACTGTTATAATTATTAAATTGTATAATAAATTTTTAATGTGAATGGTTATCTACTTTAATCTTATATGCTTTACTAAAAAATTTAATCCATCACAACAATAAAACAAAATATAACGATCATATTAATTTAAAACTTTGTACGTCCTATGATAGCAATAAACAAATTAATATTTATTGTTGTGAGCCAATTAAACAGTTCATAATGTAATAAGTCTCCCGAAGCGGATTTCTGACGCTAGTTTAACTTATTTTAAAATTACATTTAGAAGCGATAATATTAGCATAGAAACCGATGCGAGATTCGCGTCAATTTAAAACTCATATATCGCACAAAAATAAAAATCATTTTACTAATATCTGTAATTTCGTTGTATAAACAAATAAATTGATCAATGCTAAGCAGTCTTAGCTGAAGTGACAAATAGAGAACAGTGATAATACTGAAGAAATAGATAGCGATACAGATATTGCAGCATTTATTATAACCGGTAATTTAGGTGTCAATCGAATGGAAACGGCTATGATCGTTTGGAATATAGGCGTATCATAATTCGATTCAGAGGAACAAATTGTAATCACTAGTACTGACCTTAACACACAGAGGAATGATTGTGAATTTAAAAGTAATTATGTTTGATTATTAAAAAATTATGAATTTAATGGCAAAAGTAAATCTAATCATTTTACTATTATCTGTTATCTATCATTACTGTAATGCCGATGTTTTAACAAATGAATGTTTAGATGTTGGAGCTGTCGATGATAAGCTTATAATAAGAGAGTATTTGGATAAAACTAATGGTTCACCGAATGAGTTAGTCAGTGGTTATATATCGAAAATGATCGATGCATTGAATTTATTTAAAGGAAGAGGGTTTCGTTACGGATTATGTCTGCCATCAAACTGTATGCCTCATGACATTGAACGCGCAATTAATGAAAGTAATAAAGAGAACATGTTGACGCCTTGTGGTGTAATCCATATGTTCGTTAAAACTTGGCGACATATGTTTTTTATAAATTCAACATATCTGACCTATTTTTCTATATTGGGTAAAAAATAATAAGTTTCTGTGTACTCCTTTCTAAATATATTTAATTTTAAACATTAATTGTTATGCGGATTAATGTCAAGTTACATCTTATTATCAAAACTGAAACAATTAAATAGAAAATGATCATTATTACATGGATTTGACTAATGAGTCCACCGTCGGAATGATCCTTATATTCTTCATTATACCGCTAATAGATTACGGCCCAGTTTGGAATGGCAAGCATAATCTAATAGTTATATGTATCCCTTAGTTTATTAAATTTGATTTGTGTTTCTGTACTGTAGTCGGAATGGAACTAATATTTTCTGCGTGTCACAAATATTGGTGCAAAAATTTATTGCTAACGAATAATTTTCATTTCACATTTCCAATGGACGAATTCATTGTAATGATACATATACTAGTTTTTAGCCAGAATATAAAGTTTTTAATGTCATTTTCTGTGCATATATGAGCAAATAACCAGTTAATAAAATGTTCAATGTAATCCAATGTGTTGGTAATCATCAGCTGACTTTCAATTGTTTTTATTGGCGCCGTTTATAATATATGCGTTATATCGCTTGTGATAGTGAATGACTGAGTTACTGACCTTCATTTCTTTGAGCGATAGACCCAATGCATGACGTTTCAAGATTTTGGTATTGCAAATGGATGAACAAAATATATTTAAAAGTTGAATGAGTGATAAACTGCAAATCGCTTTTGTCATTTTTGAACTCTCTTTTTTAACAACTGGACTATTATTATTCATGTTAACGATCGATGCATAATACATTAAAAACTCCTCGACTTTTAATCGAACTCCACAATCTGTAAATTTACCATTAAACATGTGACGAATGTCCATCATCAGAATACCTATCGCCTTCATCAATATCTTTAAGACATTAAATTTAAAATTTTTGAGTACTGTCCATTAGAAACCGATATTAATTACAACATTGTCCTTGTAAATATTCTTGTTGATTATTGTTATAGCTTAAGTATAATTAGCCATTTTGCTATTTTTAATATTAATATTAGTTTTAGTATTATTTTAAGCAAACTTTAAGTGTGCTATACAAAAATATTTTTGTACTCTTTATCAGCTATCGCAATGTTTAAGTTAAGTTTTACACGGGATTTCAGCTTTTAATATATTAAAGATATAGATTTAAGCAAAAGCTTAAAAGTTATTTGTAAGTCAAATCATGCATTTCACTACTTGCAATACCTCTATTGTCAAAATTTTTAATAGCAATTTAGTCAACCGTTTTACGTTTAAGTCATTGCATTGCTCGTAATGAAATGCTCCTATAGTAACATTCGACCTTAGTTTACTTATGTACGCCAAATGAATAATTTCCTCGACTTCCATATTTTCACCAAACATCATTATTTTCTTGATTTGCCAATTTGTTTCCTGGTCAGCCAAAACCAGACTTCTAATTGCAAATACATTTTTCTTTATTTTTTCTACTTGCCTAGCAGTACGTATTTCATTAACAACAATAACTGCTCCGGCAACTGCTATTGCTCCGCCAAACTCTATAACTACAGGGACAGATCTTTTGTGCGGTATAATTCCACAATCACAGTTATTTTAATGGGATCCGTTATACTCATTTGATAAGTTTCTTGACAACAACTTCTTAATAATTTTTGAACTTCGTAATTGAAAACTCCGTGACATAACTTCGGCAATGTAACCCTAAAATGATACTTCTATACTTTATTTAAAACATATTAGTCTGTGGGCAATTATATCAAATGATCCGAACGTGTGAATGAAAATATCTCTGGTCCCAGTTATAATAAGGTCATAAACCTCAAAGCTATATGCGACTACTTATTTAAACTCCAAAACTTATTTTCAATCCATACATTATATAAATAGGATTCATTCCAATTGAACGATGAAAGTGTGTATTGATATCCATAATTAAGCGTGGCAACTGCTCGTACTAATTCTTATTCTCAACTTAGACAACATCGAAGTTATAGAAGCAATTGCGCGTTATATTAGTTTTATTAACGGCTAAAACTCTGTAGATTTTAAATGCGTAATACCAATTCTATTAGTAATTATATTAAATGTCAGTGACATGAAGCACTTTCCCCGATCCTACACCACGAGTTTCGGAACAGCGTTTCTAACAACAATACGATTGATTAAAATTTTTCCTACAGTGTCAGTGATACTGTCACTTGTCGTCTTCGCACTTACATATTTACTAAAATTATCGACGACAACAATTATCTACTTTTTGCTTTTGTTGCTAAGGAGTGACAACTAAAAATCCGGACAAAATATTTTATTGTTTACTCGAAAAACTAAGAAAGCTTAAATATATTTTTTAATGTTGTAATAAACATTGAATCTCATTATTTAATTAAGCATAAAGACCGTTCCATTATATGCAGATTTTCTTTTCAAAAACTTGAAGATCTAAAACAATGGCTGAAAATAGATTAGATAAAAATATTTTTTCATAGTTTCTTTAAAAAGTTAATAACTATTGTTTTATAATTTAAACATAATTAAATTTTAGACAAATTAGGACTTTTCTGATTTTGCATACAAAAATTTAATTTTAGTCTTTCGATCGAAAATCGAATTATTTAATATTCGGTTTTTTGAGCTTAACGGGAAGATTAAGTACCGAATTTTCACGAATGATTTGTTAACCTTTTCTATTCAATCTATCATAAACATCAAACATATTTAAATCCCATTTGATTTTTCTTTACGAACGTAAAAAAATTATAACTTTAATTTCTTACCATGACTTAGAAAAGCTGATAAAGTCGACAATTTTAAAAAATTAAAATTAATCTCGAAACATGTTTATATTCGGTTTTTTAAGTATTTTTTTAAAAAGCACTACATTTCGAAATTGCAAAAAGGATTTTCAGCTAAAAATTAAAAACATTTAATTTTTAAACAATAAAGAAACTTAAAATATTGCTGCCCAAAATAATTTTAATCAATAAATAAAATTTTTAAAATAAATATATGAAAAATAGAAGTTAAAAGTTCAAACTTAATGTTTATTTGATCAATAGCATACTACCTTTGTTTGTATAATTATAATTTGTTTTTATGTCAAATCAGTTTTTCTAAATAAACATAAAAACATAGTCCGGATTTTTAGTTGTCACCCCTTAGTCGGAAAGGCACCTAAAAATTCTAAGAAAATTTCAAGCCTCAACCCATAACTTTCTTTGTTTGAATTAATCCATACGGTCGGCCGCCATGACTGTTTTGAAAAACAATCAGCGCAACTGTTTATTTAGCTCTTTGTTATATTCCTCGTCTAAAAAAATTAAAATCGATTTGTGATTCGGTATATTGTACGGTAAAAATGCAACAGAGTGATCATGGTGCATGTATAGTACTCGTTTTAATAAACATTCGGGATATTCTTTTAAATTCATTATATCCTTTATCTTTTATAATAAATCAGCAACAATTTTAAGAGTTTCAGTTTCCAAAATGCCGTTTAATTTTAGTTTAATCTTCTAAATCCGTTCATCATTTTGCTGCTCGGTCTGACACTTTTCTACCGATATCTACCAAATCGGGTCATTATCTACAACTATTATTATGTTTTCTGTTTTGTTGTCAGTCTCCGAACCCGGTTTTATCCTACCGAATGCTTAGAATTGTAGGCCACGTCAATCATTTTGTCTCCCTTCCGATGTACAACTTCCATTTTCGAAAATTTAGAGATAGTGATGGCCAATCTATTAAGTCTACTCGATAATACCGATTTCGTCATCAACCTCATTATAGCGATTTGGTCTGTTACTAGTTTGAATCGCATATCATCGAGGTATTGTCTGAATTTATTTAAGCCATATACTACAGCCAGACATTCCTGTTCGGTTATCATATATTCTCTTTAGCATTGCTCAGTAATCTGCTCGAATATTCAATTGGATGCAAAATTCATATTATCACTCTGCGGCTGAAACGGTATCGAATCTAAACCGATGGAACTCGCATCTGTCCGTAGATCTGTCTCAGGATGCTCATTAAAATGTACAAGCACTGGTATAATGCACAACCGCTTTTTAAGATTTTCAAACGCTATTTAAAATTGTAACCATATAAAAACTCAACGTCATTTTTTTGTTAGAACTGTAAATGGTTTTGACTTCTCTGCGTAAACAGCAATGTATTTACGGTAATATTCGTATTTACCAAGAAATTGTCTCACTTCCTTAACGTTAATCCAGTCATTCTTATAGTATCAAAAACCTTTCCCAAATTTTTTAATTGTTTAAAAAATATCTCATACTACGAATAAATTGTCAAAAAAACCACAGCTTTATCTTACTTCATGGATCCCAAAACCTTGACCATGACCCACTAAAAATATTATGCAGTGCATCTTATGCCTGTCGGTTTTTTCTATCACGTTACATGACTTATTACCGTATTCTGGTACAATAAAAGCGTAATATCTCGGTGTACTTTCTTAACCATAATCTGCCAATAACTCGAATTGGCTTCAAGTGTAGAAAAATATTTATTGCCGGCCAACGCTCAAAAACAGGAGGCTCTTATGTTAATAGTAAATCGAATATGCATATATTTCTTAACTCATTTACTCTGCGAAAATCGGTAACAAAACGATAACTACCATCAGATTTTTAAACGATTATAACATGGCTCGACAATGAAGATTTACATTGTTCTACAACTCTTGTTTCTCCATCTCTAATACTTGCTTCTGCATTGCTTCACGTTTTGCTAGCGAGCTTAGACATGGAAGAAAGTGTACAGTTTATTACCATAAACGTCATTTTCATATTTGACAAGATCTGTTGTTCCAAGCCTTCCATCAAAAGCGATAAAAATCCGTTTATTGTAAAATAAATCTTGTACGATAACATTATCCACTGAATACACATATCCATAAATCGATAATTCCTTTGGTTCAGGACTGATAGTTAGGAAAGTCAATAAATTATTTTCCGGTTTGATAAAGTACGCATTAATATCTGCTCCATCTATAACGATACCAAGTTTTTGAATTAGTGTGTAATTTATTGTGCCCACAAAGACATCTATGTGTAGTATCATCTTATGACACGAAAATTGAAAGAACGCATAATTTTGATACACAACATAGTGTCAAATAAAATTTAATTTTGGTCTGATCGTCGTACAGAAAATTGCACCATTCGCTAATCGATAACCACGGCCACCCTAAGGCTAAATTTTAAATCTTTATGATTTGGCAAAACTTGTTGCCATTAATGTGATCGACTCGCCGGTGTCAATCAGACAATTAGTTTTTATCGTATCGAACTCTTTTGGGATTGTGATCATAGGCCCACCAACACTTTAGACAACAACCGTCACATTCTTTACTTTTCAATGTGCTGTTTATTACCAGCATAGACTCTACAGTTAATATTACAGCCACCAAATCTATTACGATCACTCCACACACAACACTACGACCTCTGGACTAAACTCAACATGATTTTGCTATGTGTCCTACACGTTGACATTTAAAGAAATTTATATTCCCATTATTATAATAATATGAAAAACAATTAGCGTGCATATGAGCAGATTGTCCTCACTATAAACATTTTGGGATACCTCTCCTCGTACTGAATAATACTGACCTATACACGGCGTGCTAGCATAACTACTTGATGAGCTACTTATTGATAAACTATTTACCATTAATGTGAGAGCCATAACAGAAGTCATTTAATCAGTATGTCTATACGTAAATGGAGCGTAAACTCCTTTCTACTAACTTCGCTTTCTCGTGCAATTCTTCTATTGTTCTCCTTTAAAATGGTATTATGTTTTGAGCTAATTGTGGCAGTATACTTCTTAGAATTATACCGCGTCCTTTTCTCGCAAATTCATATTACATTTTTAAATTAAATTAAACATAAGACAAATATAATTAGCGGAAGATTAATTATTGCTTACGTTGGCGTAATTCGTTGAGCACATAAGTTTCATAATTAACCGATAAGAATTGCTCTTAAGTTTTTCTATAAAATGATTCCACGGTAAGTTCTTATTGTAAACTTCGAGATTAAACCACGCACGAGCACTTCCAGTTACATATGCGACCGTTTTATTCGTCCGCTTATTATCATCCCATCCATTAGAGTCAGCGATATACGTGAAGTCCTCTAAACAACCTAACTACTCATTCGGCGAACCATTAATTACTCGTTCATTTTCAGACGCCTGAGTTCCAGCCACAGCTTGAGTAATATCATCGAAAGTTAGACTCATATCGTTACCCGATGTGTTACCATTAATAAAATTGAAACTATTTTATGCCATATTACGTAGCAATTGATGTCTTACGTTAACAGTTACAGAGACTTTTCTCGGGTTCTAAGATATCAATTCTCTTACTTCTTTCAACAATCATTCGACCCAATTCTTCAATACTTAATTTAACGAATTCCTTGTTTTCTTTTTTTTATTAGACCTATCCAGATACCCGAAAAATTCTTAAAACCACTGGTCTTCAGGTTGTTTAATCGATTTGCTATTATCGTCCTCACTACTAGACATGTAACCGCAACACCAGTATTAAACTGAATAGTAATACTTTCCACTGTACCGTCTCAGTGCAATATCATTATTCCATTATATGTAAGTGACTTAACCGCTCTTAAGCACCAAAATATACTGATAGAATAAAACAAACTTTCACCGAAACCATAGAAATAGTGAGGTTGACATAAAATTGCAACTTAATAGTCCGATAGTCAATAAAGATATATTTTTCATTGTCATTATTTATATAAGTTTATGTATCGATCGGGATGTTTATACATCAACATCCCTAATTTATTACTACAGAATTATCATCACTACCTCACATATACTATTGCAAACAAGTTCAAGGTCGAGAATTTAAACGTATTCTTCAAAGCAGTATCAACAGCCTTTAAAAATACTAATCAAATGAATATATATAAAAGCCATAGGAAGTATCTATTGCTGTTTTAATTTCTCAACCTTTACTTAAGTAAAACATTTTTTTAAAGCTCACTCGCATAAAGGACTTCAAAAAGAATGATTTGGCGATAAAATTTGCAAATACCTTAACAGCAAAAATAAAATATTGGAAAACGGCGAAATAAATGTTCAACTTAATATCTACAAATGCGAAAGTTTTAATAGTTTATAATTGACCAATTAAAAAAATCGGAACCTCGAGATTTTTTTCAATCTCGAATTTACACTTGGGAATTATTATGCACACAAAAAAATTGAGAAAGTACCAATAATCTGCATAAGTTAAAGTTTGATGTTCAATTTTCAGAAAAAATTGTGGAGACTAATTCTAACGCCCGTAACATCGCCTCTATTATAAGTGAGTCAATGAACACGTTCAACGTAAACACAGAATATTTCAATCTATGGTTTCATTATCGATCATCCTTCACAAACAAAACAAATTGTTTTCACTCTACAAAATTTTATTTGTTTAATGAAAATATTCTAAATGGCCAATTAATTAATTACAAATTGTAAATCAAAGAATTTTAATTAGTGATCTCGTTACTGTATTTTTAGTTGTATGGAAATAAATTTAATAAACAGTTTGATGAAAATAACATCTAATTATTATCATTTAAGCCTATATAGGTAGCTGTAGTGCCATGTGCAGTACACATACTTTAACATTAGCTTTACTTTTTTATTAGCGGCAGTTCATTTATATTAATATTAGCTATATATTTGAACAGCACTAGTACATAATCTATTTACCATGTTTGGAAATGATTTATAGATTCCCTCTAACAACACAGCACTTGAATCAAGTTGTGATCAAGCCTTCTAACAACGTATGTTGGGTTAACCCTGCCTCACACAGCCATAAGTCTAAGCCTCAAACAGTTCTCGACCAATAGAAAAGCACTTCCGCTTTACTCTGACTTGGTCTCTCTTTACCTGCAGTAATGAAACGGAAACAGTAGCAGGACAAATTATACCCCGTCTACTAATGTATTACTTGTTGTGAACTTGAAACAATCAAAGTAAGCAGATTGGGATATGCTTAAGAATGTATATGTCTATTAAAAATGAGATCTTTATGAATGTGCGTTTTTGTTTTAGTTATTTTTAAACTTTTTTGCATTTTTGAATTTTTATATTCGTTTATATTTTATTTTTGTTTTTTAAAAAATGTTCAACAGCAACAATATAATATGTTTATTTGGCGTAAAGTAAATTCAATTAATTTATTATTTATTAAACTAATGTATATAATTATTCATTAAAAAAGTAATTGAATCAAAAGTTAGAGATTTATAATATTCATTCATGTTTTAAATAAATAAAGGGATTTGCTTTTTCTATCTTGTATTAAAAACTATAAGACAAAACAAAAAAGACACATTCATACAGAGCTCATACGTTTATTTCTAAAATGAATTTTAAAAGTTATTCTACAATTTTCTTATATATCAAAATTAACTAAAACAAAATACTTGCTAAGATCAGTGGTCGAGTTAATGCGTAAATCATCACGGACAATGGACAGACATTAGCAAATCCATAAGCTGGATTTTTAAAACAAAGTGAGCTAAAGTGTATTAATTAAATCATTTTAATGTATTTCATTAACGTATTTTTAAATTTTTTATCAAGTTTTTCATGGCTTATGAATTTAATTGTGTGTGTATTTGACTTAACCAAGTTTTAGGAAATTATTATTGAAATTTAAATTAAAATTAATAAAAGTAAAATATAATCAAAAACAAAAACGACAAATTAAAAGAAAGCTCATATTTTAAGAATTTTTATGCCAAAAAAATATTAATATAATTGAACGAATAATATTA
>JAQIXJ010004339.1:0-11009 GCA_034700185.1 Phthiracarus laevigatus | reverse complement strand
ATAGCGTGAGTATTGTTGTCAAATTTTTATTTTAAAGTTCTAACAATAATTTTTGTAAACCGAGATAAGATAACCTAATAGTAGGTTTTGTGGGTTTGAAAGTATTGGAAATGATTTGTTATGTTTGGGTAGATTTGTTAGGTTTTAGAAGGTTTGGTAGGTTTTATAGGTTTGTAGGGTAATAAAATTTAAGAAAATAATTTTTATCACAAAATGTCACTTAAATTTTTCAGTTATTTTTAAACACTATTTATGACAGCATAAATCGCTTCAATTTTATAGCTCTTTTATTGAAGATAACTAACAAACTTGAATTAACATTACATGCGCATTGGTATTCGGCAGTGATGGACACTCTCGGCGCTCACGCTCGCACTCGGAAAAATAATAAGAAATATAAAAACATTTTTATAAACTTTCGAATATGTTTATTTAATCAATAATTATTTATATTATAGCATAAATTTTTAATTAGGTTAAGGGGGAAAAAATCAATAAATAAATTTTTATATACGCTCGGCGTTCGCGCTCACGCTCAACCCCTAACGCTCAGCGCTCACGCTCGTGCTCGGTGAAATTCTAACGCTAGCCTCTCACGCTCAGCACCGAACACCATTCGCTCGAGCGTTGTCCATCACTGGTGATCGGAATTAGAAACTAGTAATAGAATATACTTAACGTCTAAAACCTTTATTCTGTTGTTGTCTAAAATTTTGCATGATATTGTAAACAAATAAATCTTTTAATAAATTTTGTTTAGCGAAAATTATTTTGTGTTATAAAACAATCTTATAAATAGTGCTTCATTTGGTATTTCGAAAATTTTAATTCAATCTTTTGTTCTGCTATCAACGAGTGACATCAATTCTGTTTTAATGTACACTCAGAGAAAGAATAATGCATATGTGACACACGTGACGGATCAAAACGTATAATTACGTGGTTTTATTTCAATAAACTTATAGAATCTATTCAATTTATTCAATTAATTGTTATATTGCTGATTATACAGCGCATTCTATTATTTTTATACCATAATCACAAGATCGAAACGTTTAAATAAGCTATAATATTATATTTTTGAGTAATTATCGCGCACTCGTTTTTCTATAAAAACTAATTCGAATTAATACAAAATTTTAATTTATTATATTTGAAAATATTTATTAAAAATGACATTTAAAATAGCTTTACTTATATGTGAGTATAAATAATTTAAGTTCAATAAAATTTAATAATAAATCTATTGTTATTTGATTAAACAATAAGCGATCATATCATTATTAAGGAAGTGAAAATCGTTAGGAAAAAAGGTGCAAAATCGTTTATTACTCGTTTGAAAAATTGCCCAAAAATCGTTTAAAAAATCGTTTGAAAAATTTTAATTTTTGGCTACAAAAATGAGTAATAATGCAAAGTCATATAATACTTTATGTTTTCTTTAGTGAATCGTTATCTATTGACCCTAAAAAATGCTTTGTATTTTGAAAAAGATCTTTCAACATCAACCGATACTAACGGAAAAAATGTTTTCTACCAAATTAACATTGTCTGAAGTAAATTAAATCTAAATCTGAATTTTTTCTTAATGAGTTTTCATAATCTATTTTTAAATTACATAAATGTTGTTTTGAGAAATGAAAAATCGTTTGAAATGTCAAAAATCGTTTATTTCGTTTACTTAAATTTTTTTATTTTGAGTCTTAATCGGGTTATTAAATGGTTTTTAATAGAAATGGTTACTGTTTTGTTGAATGGTTAATTAACGATTTTCACTTCCCTACTGATTATCTTGTTATTTCAATAAAATATGACTAATAGTTACAAATTTATAAACAATAAATTTATATTGTGCCAAAAATCTACATTCAAAGTAAAAAAGTTAGTTACGCGAAACCGAAAAGTATTCCATTCAAACCCCTAATTTCAAAAAATAGATCTATTAAAATGAAGGTAAGAATATAACAAGATGTTAACTTTTTGATTATGGTAACTATAATAAACTGCGTAACTTCCAAGTAAAAGTGATTATGAACAAAGCAAATGTCCACAAACGCCATCAATAAATTCTTCAATTACAAGCATATATTTTATCAAACTTATTAATGCATTACAATTAATTAATTATAAAATAGCGCTTTTGTTTTATAACTTTCAAATTAATTATAAGAAACACTTTACTTATGGTATCTTTTCCCTGAATATCATGAATATCTAAATTAGTCATATTTCACTAAAAACTAAACTAAATATCTTATGTCAAAATACTAACCGTTAATAAATCAATGTTTATGTGATTTGCCATGAATTTCAATAAAAGAATGCAATGATGATGGAACAAATGATTCATATTTAAGTCCACTTAGTTTAACAACTGTAGCGGCCATACATTTAAGACTTAACTTAATATGAGTTTTAAGCAAAATCTCTGCGACACCAGTGGTTGCGGTCTGAAGAGGTGTTTCACCATTTTGGTTGTGAGCATCCATATGAGCGCCGCTATCGATTAACGCAGAAGTTATAGAATGTAATGTTAGAAAATCACTTATCGGTTTCTGATACGAAACAATTAAATGTAATGGAGTGTTACGATTCTGGTCTAAAGCGTTAACATCAGCGCCGCAGTCAATCAATAGTTTAGTTGTGTCGGCGCACGGAAATCTATCAATCAATTATCATTATTAAAAGTTTCATCAAAATTAACGTTAATATTTAGATAATTGAATATAAATGTGTATCATTACTTGCAAACATTTTTTGTATAAAAATCATCGATTGGAGTGTCAGCCGATACGCATAAATGCAAAAGAGATGATCCATCTTTAGTTTTTAAATTTAATCGATTTAATTTATATGCGAATTGATATAATTCAAATTCTTCTAATTTAGATCTGGATTTTACAATCTTTAAAACCAAAATACATAATTAATTTTATTTAACTTTTCGGTAATTTGCAAATATAGTTGAATACATACTTTTGTTATGATAACAAGTAAATAGAGTACTGTATGCAAATTATCATCTAATTCTTCGTGAATTGAGTCTTTTGTTTTAATATCAGTACATTTGCATAAAGATTCTTTATTTTTACAAAGTTCATTGAGTGCGGTGTGAAGAACTTCAATTAGAACATCATTTGGTAATTCTTGGCCCATATTTATAATTTGACTGAACACTTGCGCAAATCTTAAAAGATCTTTTTTAATTGACACAGAATTAATAGTTCTCAATCTTAATGCATGCAACCAAAGTTGAAGACAACGATCAAAGCGAGAGCAATCGGCAAAAACGGCGCCACGAAATATAACTGGTCGCGCAACTTCTACATTATAAAAGTAGAGTTAATCTAATTTTGTTCATATTTTGTCTTAACTAATAATAAATGAAAAGGTATACATGATTTAGAGCTACTTTGAGATTAGTTAAGCGGGAATCGATGTTATCGTTTTAAAGAGTCCTGAATATTGCAATATTCGTTGACTCGTTGGAAACATATAAAATTTATCTATACTATAATGTGCGTATATTAATTAAAATGTAAACCTGGATTATGAACACCTAATATTCGTTCACGAATAACCAGCGCTTCCATATGTAACACAGAATTATTAAACTGAACATTTTCCAATTCTTCTAACGTTTGACATTCAATTCTGAAATCATAAGCAGCAATCGGTGGCATTAATTTTTTCAAAATTGGTTTTGTTTTTTCTTTATATCGCAACTTCATGGCCCATTTCATATAGAAAAATGCTTTCTCCAAATCATAATTATCCTTATCGTTAGCATAAGAAGCTCCCAATAGTTCTAAGGCATCAATTCTTTCTAAATCATCACATAAATAAGGCTCGGTTATAAAATATTCTACAATATGAGATTTGGTTCTTTCAGCGGCACTCATCACAGGTGTCATTCCAATGGAATTTTTAAAAATTTCAGCTTTATTTAGTAATAACGCTTTGCATATGTCTAAATGACCATTTTCTGCGGCAAAATGAAGAGCAGATGCACCGCATAATGCTTTAACGTTAGGATCAGGACCGAGTGATAGCAAATATTCGATTACTTCTAAATGTCCCTTATATGCAGCGATCATAAGGCATGAGTTGTTGTATTTATTAGATAAATCGATGTTTGCTTTGTGTTCCACCAAATACTTTACAATGTCTAATCTTCCGTCAAAACACGCAGCTCTTAGAGGCGTTGAATTGGTTTTTGTTGCGTGATTAATATCTGCCCCGTGTTCTATAAGTGATTTTACTATTGATAAATGCCCTAAAATTAATCGAAACAATTCAATGCATTAAACGCCAGTAAATTTTGTATTGTTATAGAATTTCGTTTAAATTTATGATAAATATATATTTAAATGCTGTAAAGCAAAATACAGCTGAAAAATAGTTAATTCAAAGCTCCATTTAGATTAACAAAATATAAATAAAGAAAAATAATATATAATTTTAATAACAAAAATTTATTTTGCGTTAAAATATAAATAGAACTATAGAAAAATAAATTGAAATATCAAAAAATGAAAATGAATGGCACGTAAAAATATCACTCAATAAGTAAAAGATGGTGAAAATGTTTTAAAGACCTCCTCCAGATGCGCACCATCTGTAATAAAGTAACATTTACTGGAAATAAATAAATAGTGTGTTATGTGCGGTTAAATGAACGTACAAAGCAGTGACGCCTTCAATCAAATATCCGTCAAACAGCGCCGAACCTTCCAGTTCCAGATTTGGTTTGTATCGCATCAGCAACATCTTAACCACCTTTATGTCAAATAGTAATGGATTATTTTGGAAATTAACGTTCACCGCTATCATACCTGTTTGTGTCCATTTTTGGCAGCAATGATGAGTGGCGTACATCTCATTTGTCCGTCTATTTCGATGCTATCAATGCTATTGTTTGCTTCCGTTAAACTTAATTTATTAAGAAGAGAGTAAAGGATTGATGTCTATATAGGATAAGTAAAAATATAGCATATATGATATATGAGATGATTTGTTCTGTGCATACCATTCCATCCTTCGCAGACTCATAAATTTGACGTTTAACGCAGTGTTGCATGTATTGAACGAATGCGTTGCCTTGAGATATACCTCGATGTCGCAAATATACGTTATTGTCATCACCATCTATCACTTCCATATCAACAAATATTTAATAAATTCATACCCATTTTAATTAATCATATTCCACACTAATTCTAAATGATTTTATTAAATAACATAAATGATGTAAGTTTTTAATGTTATAGCGTACGCTTATGAATGGCATAAACAACATCAAACAGTGTGTTCCTACAGCTGCACACACAGGGAATGCATGGCACGGGGGATGCATATGCGTGTCAGTATGTTTTAAAATATAGATTTAGTTTTTGTTAAGGATGTTAGAGTACAGCACATAACTACATCATTACTTCATTACTAAAATTTATTCGTTAATCGTTAACTCATGTTTTCTGTTTACTTACAAATAGTCATTATTGAATTGTATTAAATATTTATTTGAAATATCAGTTAATTAAAGAGTACAGTTTAAAACTAATGTTCTAATATGATGGGACAAACGGTAATTTATATTATCATCAATTTTTTACTTAATTTATTATTTTTATTGGTTTTTATTGGTGGATTTGTTTGTTAATATTGAATACATGTATTGTGTGTTTCATAGTCTTCGAGTTCGGTTTCGAGTCCAGAACACGTTATCTATGATTTTGATCGCGACATAACGGTTACGAAACAACGGTTTCGGTAAGCATTAGATTTCGACTTTGAATGTACGCATATATTTATTTAATCTATGGTTCAGTCACCCAACAGCTGCTTTCTTTCACGTCATATTTAAATTAAGCTCAATTATTATTTATTTATTCGGCGGATTGTTTGGTCATGGTTTGTATGAACAATGACTCCCAAACAACAACACATATAATTAATTTATGTTTATTTTCTACATAAGGTTTTTTGGGCATATTTGTGATTTTAATATTCCTTATTTCGATTGATTTCTGGACCGTTAAGAACGTTACTGGAAGACTATTAGCGGGTCTGAGGTAATGTTTAGCCATCAATTCGATATATTGCTTATATTTTTCCAAATAAAATATTTAAAAGATGGTGGAATTGGATCGATGATGAGGGTAACAGTCACTGGGTATTTGAAAATAGAGCCAACAGTAAAGAGCAAAACAATGAGGACAATCTGAAACTAATAAATACAAACGATAATGCTTCAGATGCGCGTATTTTTTGGGTCACACTTGTTATCGCTCCTGTTTTGTGGTTTCTTTTGCTTCTCGTTACAATATTTAGGCTCAATATTCAGTGGTTTGTAAGTAGAAATAGTAATATTATGGAAATTGTGATTTATTTAATATTAATTCAATTTAACAAAATAGATGGTTGTTTTGCTCGCATTAATATTAAGTTCTTCGAATTTGTATGGTTATATTCGTTGCAAACTTGGAGGTAATTTCAAATCGGTGTTAACACAATATGTTGGAAAACAAATATTTTATAACGTAAGTAATCAAATAAAATAATGTGTGTATTTCATGATTTTTAGTTTTAAAAAAACTTACCTTCATTGCTATTCTTCCTAATGTGTATAAATGGATTGATTATAAGAATTTATTTTAAAATTAATTTTTATTTAGTTTATGTCGTCATCAAATGCAAAAACAACTCAGAATATTATTGGTTTTCAAAATGCATAAATCAGAATATAATTATGGTATTATTTCATATAAATATATAAATTAAGCTATGATTGTTTTTTATTAAATTCTTTATTTAAATAACAATATTTATAATTTATTGATTATTATGGTATTATGATAAGCATAAAAAATGTTTGTTGTCAATGACTAGTTTTCTACTTTATTTTAGTAAAATCATTCCTTTATTCCTCGACAAAGCTCTAAAAAGAGTTAAATTTAAGATCAAAAATATTTAGTGGAAATGTATCATTACTTGACAAAATTATTTAATTCACGAAATTAAATAAACTTTCCATAAGTTCATACTGAAAGCATCAACAAAATTATTTGCACTTGTTTTGAGTGTATCGAACGAACTGCTAATATCTTCGCTCGTAAAATGAGGGAAGAACTGATCGATTTTCTCGATTAATTTTATATCGTGTTTTTTAAATAAATCGATTAACTCTAACGTTAAACAACTAGGAATCAATAAATGAAATTGACTCGCATTTTCAGTTTTTAATTCAAATAATTTCTGATCCAAAGATTCGGGAAAATTCAAAATTGATAAGTCATGAATGCGAATGTTTTGCTCTGATTTGGGTATTGAAAGCAAATGTTGTGGTGGCAAATACATTCGCGAAAATATTATATTCGTTGGGTTTTCCGTTTCATTTCGAATAATTCGGTTTAATTGAAACAATCCTTTAGTAACACCTGATTGATGAATATATCCGTAGAAAACGATTAGAACGCAATTAATCGCTAACCATATAATAAAAAAGCTCTTTGATTGATATATTTTGTTGGCATATAAAATACACAGCGGAACCAAACAAGGAATCAGAAATCTTGGCTCTTGATGTGGTATCAGTGAAAATCCTAACAGCGGTACTATGAAAGTGGTTAACATTATTACGTTGCATACATTTTTATGCGACAAATTGATGGTACGCTTCACTAAAATGGATTTAAGGCATTTGATCGAATCGATATAAGCGAATATACCTAAAAGAGAGAACGCAAGCGGAACGCTGACCAACGCGTGGAAGTATGGCGCGTGTAAACCATGATTCGCTAAATTCGATCGCTTTGTATTATATTGAATAAAATTGAATGGCGTTAATACTATATCAGAGAGAATATCAGACAACCGATAATCAACTATATTATCGGTTATACGCATTAAATTACGCTTATAATAAATAGTGTCCGATAACGTTAATATTAGTGACGTAAACAAAAACGACGGCATTAACGCTATAATCCGATATAACCACACGTTTATATTTAAAAGTTTGTTTTGATTTTTTGTCCAAAATATCCAGAATAACGTTGGAGTGACAGCGAAAACTGGAAATGTTGGTCTATTGAACAATGCCAGCGATAATATCACACTTATTACCTCTGAATTCGAGTAATTGTTGCTATATATCGATTTAATAACGGATGCCAGTAATAGCGATAGAAGTATGGTTTCAATACTGTTACTAAAAGTATGCGTTAAATAAGTAATTGTTATATAAGATGACGAAAATATAATCAATGAACTGTAATATGGCTTTGATATAGCATTACATATCAAATATATGCTATAATCACACAAATATGACAATAGAGTGATGACAACTCTGGCACTAATTAATAGCGCCGATGGATTGTCTAATTGTTGAATAAGCTTTAATAACTGAAATACCGGGTAATATAATAAATGTTGAAAAGCGATATTACGTAATGGAAATGTTTCATTGAATTCCCACGCAGTATACACCCGAGTGTCAAACACATGGCCAGCTATTGGTTCTGTGGATTGAAAGAACTCGTCTGGTTGTATATATCCGTGTTGTGGTATTAACGCGCACAACACTAATCGCAATGACCATAATCCTAATAAATATTTCATTTTGTTAAATAAATCGTTGAAATTTCATTGGTTTTCCCACTCAAATCAAACTACTAACCCATAAAATACGTGCGTTTTTTTTCACAAATTGGTTAATTTATTAACTGATAAAATGGTTGCTTTATTGAATTTATTCCGAACCCATCGTATTATAAAATCAAATATACTGCAGAATCCATTGATTCCCAAAATTGTTTGAATAAAATTTGCTTGTTTTTTAGCGGCCACAAAGATTTTAAAAAATATTTGAATAATTACCGTAAATTAATATTTTTATTAAAATAAATAAAATTCAAATTCGTCCCAAATTATATAAATGTTCATTAAATGAATAGTATATGTTTGGTTGAATAAAAGCCTAAGGCTTACAACGCGAAACAAATCTCGGATATAAACACGCATCTCTTATGTGATATCTGTTGAGAATCCAAGTGATAAATCTTTCGAGTCCCAAACCATAACCGCCATGTGGACACGTACCGAATAAACGTTGATCAGTATACCAATAATAATTTTTAGGATCAATATTTTCTCGTTTGAAACCTGCCATAAGTTCGTCATACTTCCAAATCCTCATTGAACCACCAATTATTTCTCCAACTCCGGGCAATAACACGTCCACCTAAAAGAAAATTGAGTATACACATGGTTTAATATATGATAATAAGTTATAGAGTTACGGATAAATGCTTTTGTATGGAATACTTTCCGCAAAAAATAGAACTAAATATAATAAATTAATAATAAACAATAAGTATAGATATAAATAAGTTAATAATTACAGATTCTGTTAATCTATTGTCTTCTTTACATCTCGGCATATAAAAAGATTTGATTTCAGCGGGAAAACGGCATAACATAATAGGCTATAAAAAACAATATAAGGTTATTAAAATTTTGATAATGGTTTAAATATATTCATTGCATACTTCATTAATCTTATCAGTCATTTTCCGTTCTGGCATTTCTGGAATGTCTTCTCCAAATTCGTACAAAGTGTTATCATCCTTTGTTATATTATTTTGCTTAAGATAATCTATAGCATCCGTGTAATTCATTCTCTTAAAAGGCTTTGCCGGTTGTTTAAAATCTTGGTTAAACTGTTCGATCGTTGAACGACCGAATGGCGTATTCATTATTCTTTCAACCACATCCACTATCAAGTCCTCCAAGCGATCCAACAAATCTTCAAACGAAATAAATGGACATTCAGCCTCAATATGGGTGTATTCAGACAAATGTCTTCGCGTACGCGACTGTTCCGCTCTGTATGATTGCGCAATACAAAACACATCACCTAATGATGGCAATAAGGTTTCCAAATATAGTTGTGATGATTGGGTTAAGTAAGCCTAAAAAATTTACCATAAATTAAAATCCATAAAATAATTTATCAAAACCAAATTAAAACCATTTATAAGATTAAACGGAAACTTTATTAACGTTAAAAATCTATTTGTAATGATTAACTTACTTCTTCCCCAAAATAATCAAATTTGAATAAAGTAGATCCACCTTCGACTTGAGATTGAACAAGAGTGGGTGGCGTTACTTCGATATATCCACGCGCTATATAATGATCTCTGAATGATTGCAAAACTAAGGAACGAAAAGCCATAATTTTGGACAATTGTTCGCCTCTTAACATAAGGTGTCTTTGGTCCAATTGAATATCAACGTGCGATTCTTCATTGAGTACGTGGTCAATACCACCGGGCGGTGCGTCGCCAATCAGCTGCCAATAGTCGCACTGAAGTTCGTGCCCTCCGGGAGCAGATTTTCCGTCCGGCGTTTGCTTTAGAGTTCCGTAAACTTCAATCGTTGACTCGGTTTGCAAAACAAGCGCGTTATACGTTTGACAAAGTTTATCGGTAAGAACGCATTGCAAAAAACCAGTTCCATCGCGAAGCAGTATGAATATTAGATTTTTGCCTTGTCTTCGCAATCTATGAATCCAACCGTAGATATGAATTCGTTTATTACGATACGACACGGAATCGCGTATTTTGATGCGATTGGCGTCAACCAGTGATTTATCCAACTCTATAGTATTCAACTTCGATTCTTCTATATTCTTCAGCCGTCTCTCGTCGTCCTCCACTTCTTTTTGCTGTTTTCCCTCATTTTTATACTTTTCTCGAATCCATATTTTCTTAAACTTTTTGATCTGTGATTGTGCGACAACAGTCCAGTTTTGTCCATCATTTTCGTTTGGATCGGCCTTCGAATCGGAATACATCTGCGGAAATGGTTCTTCATTGCAACGACGCAACGCTTCCAAAATAGTTTTCAATGGATTTTTCTGCGTTCCGTCACCTGTGGTATCGTTACCATTGGCTTCGCTAATATAGATCTCACCTTTAATTAGTGGATGACATGTACAA
>JAQIXJ010004338.1:0-11009 GCA_034700185.1 Phthiracarus laevigatus | reverse complement strand
CTGTCCAAAGGCAGTCTAAAGTCAGGAGCGCTTCTCAAGAAGCTATAAATATCACCCTTAAAAAAGTTGTCAAAAAAGTTTGTGCAAACGCCATGTCTTTTAGAGCCATCTATTAATAGAAAGTTTGAATAAAGTTTAATAAGTTTGAAAATAGTTAAACTCTGTATTATAACTGCATAATCTGTACATACCATTAACTTTATAGCGAACGACACTCATTGTCAGATCTATTTTATCGTTATTTACTTTTCTTGAACTGCTTATACTATAATATCGTGGCTGAAGAACTGGTAATTGAGTGCAAAGAAATTCATATGTAATTTGAAGTGATTTAAATTCATTGAGAACATGACCCAAATGTGGATAATATTGTGTGCGCCATAACTCATAATCTTCACTATTCTTTGATAGTTTCCGAAGTCTCATTGAATCCCATTTATCTTTAGCCATATCTGCTAAATAACCAAGAAATTGTTGTGTTGGAGGAGTAGTAATGTCCAAATAATAAGTTAGAGCTGTTTTTACTGAACATAATGGAAGTCTTGAGTCTTGAACCCAATTATTATTGACAAGTCTCTCCACGCGTGCCATTGATTTATCATTAGTAATATGTTTCATGTTTCCCTGTTTTGTCATATAAGTGAGTATTGATGACACAATTTCTGGTGGATTTCTTGGACAAACACCCAAATGATCGCCCTCTTCGTAATTCAATGCATTATTAGGTTTCAAACTCACTAATAATGTCTGTCTTTCTGAATGTTGTGGTTGTAGTCTAACTCTTGATGTCATTTTACAAGTTGTTATCTGTTTTCGATGAATTTTTGCCAATTCTGACGGAACTTGATGTTCATTTGATACGCCATCAGTTATAATAAGTCTTACTTTATTGGAATCATAATCACTTTCATCACAAGTTGACAATTGGTTTAGTTCTTCTTCATTAAACGATAGTCCAAAACGTTTACAACAAGTTGTGAAACAATCATTTGACCATAACTGAAATGCTTGTTCTTGACCTTTCAGTTCATCACCCAAACCAATATTTAACAACTGATTTCCACCCAAACTTCTTAAAGTACTGTCAATTTTCTTACCAAATGAGCAAAATGTTTGATAATTACTGGATCCGAGTGCAAACACGCCATACTTAACACCAGAAAGTATATCCTTATTTTCAGATGTACTTAACTTATAAAGTTGTTTCCAAAACTCCTATTAATATAAAAATTTTCATATATAGTTAATTTATTTAATGAAATTTTATATTTAATTTATATGATTACTTTTCCATTATCAGGTGCCTCTCCATTACCGAAAGTACTTGTCACCACTAATAGCAGCTTTTCTTGAGATAAACCATCAAACTTATAATCTTCCATACATTGTGTGTTCACAAAGAATGAAAGTTTCATTAACTTTTCTAATTTATTAGCAAATGTTTCCGATTTTCCAGTTTCTGTTGAGTACAGTATAGTAGCCTTAACTCTCTTTTTAACAATTCTGGATAATAACATAACTGTCCACAAAGCACCTCTAAAATTATAATCAAATGTGATTAAAAATATGTTTTATTTAATATTTTCTACAAATAAAACACTTACTTAGCAACGGAACTGAACTTATATTTTAGTTTTATCACCGATTGATTCCAATTATTAGTTTTCCATGCATTTGTCTAAAAATTTAATTTACTTTGAATATTGAAAACTATTTAACAAAATTTTTTAAATAAAAATTACCTGATATTCATAGCTTGGTTTAAGTGTATAATTAAGCATTTCCTGATGGAAAACAGGTGTTATACTGCCACTAATTGGTGGAACAATCCAAACCCAATCTGCAGGACATCCTCCTCTTAACTTCTCTTCGGTGTGTATGTGTTTAATGAAACTCTCAGAAGCGGTGTGATGATCAACAATAGTAACGCCAGCTTTTTGAAAGCTATACAAAACAGCGATATTTATTTCAACCAAAACTTTATCCTTCCATAGTGTGGTTGGATTTGCGATATCGAGACCCATTCTTATAGCTAATTGTTCACTAAGATTATATCGCTGTGGATCACAGAAATTTCTGGCACCGATTTCTGTTCCCATATACCAACCATTAAATGGCGCAGCAGTGAACTGAAGACCAGCGCAATCAAATATCATATCTGCCACTGCAGGCAAACAATACCATTGAAGATCCATATCTTTAAGCCAACTATATGTTGGATGTTCAATGTTAACGCGTAACACTAAATTGTCTGGTATTTCATAAAACTTTGGTGATTCTCCTGGTGCTGACAATACTATAGGCAACACATCATACTTTCCACCCTTGCCTTTCCAACCGAGTCTTTGACAAATCTATTCATTAATAATTAATTGTTATTATTAGTTAGAAATGTTGATACAGTAATTGACTAGTTTTTAATCATGTTTAACTTACTTTAGTGAACTGGACTCTAATAGGATCTCCGATAACAGAACCATCTGGTTGTAGATAACCAGCAAAACTAATTAATTGTGAATTCCATAATCGAAAATCTTCTCTTCCAGAGATTCTTTGAGGAAATACAGTAATCATTGATCTGTATTACAAAAGAACAATAAAGTATTATTTAATAATTATATATGAATGGAAACAATATTTCTATTAACAAATGTTACCTTAGATTTCCATTATTAGTTGCATACTCAATATGTTTGCAAATACAGTCAAACATTTCTTTAGTAGTTTTAACGTGACGCGAGTCTTGAAGTTCAAGTTTATTCCATTGTATTCTGTAAATCATTATTATCAGTCATTATACTGTATATTGAGTGTTAATTTAGTCTATTATTATCTAACCTTCCAATACAACGCGATGCGTTTCTCCACGCAGTTTTAGCTCCAAACAATAATTCTTCAGTGGTTAATGTAAATGTACCTGTTTTTTCGTATTCACTCTTTATTGAAGCAAAACGTTCTGCCATTTCATTGCCTTCTGAACTAATTTATTAAAATAGGAATTTTTTTTACTAATTTGCATATCTGATTCAATTTTATAAAAATTTTTACTTATATTAAAAAGTAAAGTTATTTAAAGAAAAGTGAGTTTTTTTTACTTTTTTAAATTCGCAAAATATTGTTCCAAAAAGTCTTTTGCCTCATCTAATGTTTCAAGATTAGCGTACATTTCAGTTCCAGGCGGTATATTAGTGCCCATAATAGAGCCCAGACATACTTGATTATCACATGGAGCTTTCTATTTATTATTTAATAGAAAATTATATAATTTCCATTGAATATAGAATATAATATTTTTGTTTAAGCCGACAATTAGTACGTACTATTGATCTGTGGTGCAAACTATCGTTTATTGTTTGAGATGTGGTTATATTTTTGATCTTTATTCCAGAAGAAGCAAGAAATGGACATTTAGGTGTTTCCATACCATTTGCTTCCAAAAATGGACATTTAGAGGTCTTAACGCTAAAAATATTATGTAAATAAATATGTTAATGAAATAAATTTTTGTTGAAAAAATTAATGACAGCCAATAAAAATAATCAAAGGGTGAGATAGACCTAACTTTTTAACTTTTCCCAAAAGTAAATGACTTAAAGTTGGTTCTCTATGAAAGTGACATTTTTTGAGTCAAACTAATTTGTCATTAGACAATTTTTTTGAGTCAAATATTCAAATTCATGTGAGACAATAATTATATTGTAGATTTTTAAATCATTACTGGTTTAATAAGCTTAGTAAATCGAAATTGTTTAATATCTAGATATTTTTACAACAGTACAGTACTTACATATTTTCTGAGTTAAAATCAATAGAATCGCCGCTATTATAATCGTAGTTAGTATTTAGAACCATATTTAACAAACAACTTTTTATTGCTTTTATGAAATAGATTTACTGATAAATTCTCTAAAAAATTAATTTAATTGAATATTTAAATTAATAATTTTAAAATTTAAATAACAACTTGAATACTTTATAAAAAAGTTTTACTAATAAACAATCTTAGAAAATAATTCACTTGAAGTAAAGTTAAACTCTTAGTTCTCACTTTTGAGTGTCAGAAAGTACAATAAAAATGTAAAGCTTTTATGCGCTCTTTATATATGTTTAATTAAATTTATTTCATCTTTTAGTGCTAATTATCATTTTGCAACATTTCTACCTTATTTAATGTGTACACACCTCCAGACTTGTTTGAATAAGATTATTATTGCATGAATTCAATTAAAAATGAAATCACAATATCTTATCAATTTCCGACTTTTTTATTACGCAAAATAGTTGTGCATAAAACTTATAACGCTTTAGTGTTAATAAGAATATTTTCGAAATTGCTGTGACAAAAGCAAATGCAGTGATAAAACATTATCAACACAGATAACAATATAATAAAATATGATGTGTTACAACACAGATAACTATGTAATTAAAGCTTATGTTTTCACTTTTAATGATAAATTATATTCACGTAAATATGATTTATTTTGTTGTATCCAAGTAATGTTCTATAATTCATTTTTCAATCGCGAATATCAATTCAAGTTACTTTAATGACATACAATGGATTGTAGGAATTAGTAATTATTGTTAGCATGAATTTATAACGATTCATAGTAATAATTATCTTTACCACTTGTTTTCTTAAAGATTACTCAATTTTTATTTATTAACATAGATTATATTATATTATTTACTGAAACTTATTTTTGCAACTTAGACACTTTGACTACAAGATCAAAATGATAAATGAACGCTCGAATCGTTGTTATGATTCTACTGAATTTGTTGATGCCAGTGAATTAGAAATTCAAAATTAAAAAGCTCAAGATTTAGACATTAATGTGTGTATTTGAATATACTAATGGATTTTTAAAAGACTTTTTTTGATTAAACTCGCAATTTTGGGTCAAAATAAGGCAAAATTGTGTCATATTAGCCTAAAATTTTGTCGGGAAATTCCAGTTTTTTAGTAATAATTAGGTCAATAGATCAATATTAATTAAAATTGGGGCAAAATGGACAAAATTGTTGCGGAAGAATTTAAAATTAACCTCAAAACACTAAACTTTAACAAAAATATATAAAATAAAAGTTGGGATCAAACGAGAAGACAGCGACCGTAAAAATAGCTGAAAAATGGCATAACAAAGTCTGGTATAAATAACTACATAACGGTATCAGTCTTTTCGCTACTACTACTACTATTTAAATATTTTATTGTTTTCTTAATTCTGGCGTAAAACCATAAAACATTGTTTTATTGTAATAACCATATTAATAAAACTTGCAATAACATGACGCACATAACTAGAATAGAATATTGTAAAGAATTAAGTAGTAAATGAAAGAAATAAAATATTGATATTAAAATGTCAATAAATAATAATTTTCGTCGCTGAAAAAATCTCTAAGTCTTGATATCTCATGAAAAATTCAAATTTTCATAGTTTTGACTTGTTAATCTATCATTTTCAAAGTTACCCGACGTATTTGAATATTTTTCATATGATATTATATCTATATTAACTTAATAAACAGAATATTTGTAAGGCTAATAATAATTTATAAATCAATGTATTTTTATTATATATTTTCCGTCTATTTTTATAAATATTTTGGTCACAGAAAAATCTTTACGTCTGATTGTTATCTCGTGGAAAATTCAAATCATCAAAGTTTTGACATATTAATTTAACATTTTCGATGTTACACGACGTATTATAAAATTTCTGCTGGGAAATTGTATTTACAGCAAATTCAGATTCATAGCGTTAGCTTTCAGATTGATAACATTGTCCTGTCTGAAAACTGGCTGTTTGCGTTCAGTTTCATAACGAACAATTTTGTACATTAAATTTTTGAATTTGGTTTTAATATAATTTTATTTATTAAACTTGAGTAAAATTAAAACCAATTTCAAAAATTTAATGTACAAAATTGTTCGTTATGAAACTGAACGCAAACGCTAAACTATTGAACACTAACGTTAAATTACTAAATGACAACCAGTTTCAGACAGGGTAATGTCATAAATCTGAACGCTAGCTCTATGAATCTGAATTTGCTGCATATTAACAAAAAAAGGAGAATAAGGCTTATAATAATCTATCAAATAATCTATTTATTATAAAACTTTTCGTCTCACAAAAAACTTATGAGTATGGTTTTCTCATGAAAATTCAAATTTTCATAATTTTGACATATTGAATCTTTATTAACTAAAAAAAGAGAATATTTGAAACACTTATAATCATTGATAATTCCATCTATTTTTTATTAAAAATTTCTGTCTTGTTTTATCGTGAAAATTTCAAAATTTCATAGTTTTGACATTTTAATGTTTTATTTTGAAAATACTATTAAATGGTAATCGCAATGGATTAATTGTGATGCGTTATATGTTAAACTCATTTCGACTTCTTAAATAACTTCAAATATATTGATAAACAATTTCTAAACAAGTCCAATGTTAGTAATTGAAACGCTACAGAATCTAGAAAAATAGAAACTAGCACATCACATTTTTTATTTCGAATAAGTAATACGATTGATTGTGTTCCATTGGATAAGTTTAATTTGAACAGTAAGTAGTAATATTCTAGTAAAAGAATAAAAGTGATGGCACCAATGATTGCTATACTAGACGGTTTAACAACTTATTGCGACACACGTACTGTGATAATAAAGTTAGAACGTGTGTTAGAACACAAATGACATTCATTCGTTATCGTGAAGACATTGTTATCGTGTTTGATATCGATTTCACAATAAAAAATAAAAACCCGACGCAATCTAGGAGATAGAATAACAACGGCAACAAAACCTTGGATATTTGAAAATCGACTGTGCGTAACCTTCATCAAAATAAGGAGTTAAACAACAAATGTTTCAAACGGCCATTAGATGAGCTAATTGTCTCGAAAAGATGAACTACATGATAACTAAACAGTCCTTATTGGTGGCGTTCATGAAATTATAAATTTCTTAAAACTTCGAAAACCACATTTCAAATAGCAAGCGACGATGACTGCATGGAAGACAAACTTGCAAATTTAATTGAGTGCGCTCCTAAACCACCGGAAATTAATTTCAATGCTCAATCAGACTAAGCAACAAATTAAAACAAAATCAAGATTCTGGAGAACTGGGAGTGGATGATTCACAAGGACAAACAAACTCATCAAAAAAGTCTAAGAAAAAAAGCAAAACGACAGAATTACGTAAAAGCGACCTCAACTATTAAAGAAAAATGTATAGCTGAAGAAGCTGAACATCGACCAACTGAACTGAATCTAAAAAGTTTTATTGTCCAACAAGCAATGTTTTGTCCTGATAACGACAAAAGGAAAAAGATTGAGGAAGCGACATCTATATATGTCGCAAGAATATACACGTGCAATCCAAGGAAAAAAGAGAATTTTTTCGGAGAATCATGTAAATGGCTAAAACATTAATTTCGGACGTGTTCTAGGAGCTAGAAAAATAAAATAACCATTAATTTTATTCTAAATAATAATTTTTTTTATTAAAATAAAGTTTTTGATTTTAATTATACTCTCACTTTTTACCCAAAATAGCCCCTTATCCCAAATAATTTTAAAACATACTAAACCAAACTTTTTTTTATAAATTTTACACTAAAACTTTTTTTTAATAATTTTACAACACAAAAATTTTTTACAATTATTATTTCACATTTTCTCAAAAAAGCTTCGTATCACTAATTTGCTTAATACTAATTTTTTTCTAAATTATTATATTTTATAGCGAATTTTATCAATTTCATATTTAAATCATTTTTTTATTAAAGAAATAAGTTAAAATCCACTTAATAATACAAGAAAATGGTCTTTTAAGTAAATTTGCAGAATATTTCGTCTTAGGAAATATTTTTTCAGATTCGGCAATAATTTTTATTTTTGAATTCTTATTTTTTGTGAATCGAGAAAATTTCGGGTTCGTTTATTTTTCGGGTTCGGTAATATTTGAGACGGTTACCCAAAACATATTACCCCCTTGTACTACTGCTTGCCGGTCAAGATGCTAAAATGTACCGCAGCTTTGCTACCGCGAGTCACCCCTCAGCTATCTTTTCGGTCGTACAAGTTTCAATAGAATCCGACCTCCAGCCTACCTCCTAACATCAGCTTACAAAGTTAAAGCATTGGCTACCGTAGCATAAGCTCTAACACCGGTCACCTTTGCCTAAATATTTCAGTTCAATTCAACTATATTACTTTCAATTTATTTCACTCAATTCATATCATTTCATATCATTTCTTTTACCTTTAAGTGTGCTCTGCAGAAACTGTTATGAAAAACTATTAGAGTAATCACGGACAGCCAATTAATATTTACCGTTACTCTCTAACAGTTTTTATACTTTTCAAAAATTTTTTTTAAAACTCGATGCCACTGTTTTTTTCCAAAATCTAAGTTTATAAGGTTTAAACCACCTTTAGCCTATTCTTTTTCTATTGAAAATTTTAAAATATTGATTAATTAATGTATATTAATTAAAATCGTTCACATTAAAAATAATAAAAGTACAAAAATAAGTGTTCAATGCGCTTGTGTATAACAGATGACATCACTATAAACATAAAATACATTGAAAGTAACTTATTATAAATACATGCTATTCGCACAAAAATTTTTAATAATTTTGACGCCGCCATTACTATTATTCTTTTACTAGATTATTACTATTGCCTTATATGTATATTCAAATGCATGCGGAAAAACATTAACTGAAATATCTACAGATATATAGCTAAATTTACATATTTCCCTCGAAAACCATAGTTTATGGTGGCAATGCGATCGAACTTCCATGTAAAGTTTTCACGGACATATTATTCAATCTTCTAATGTTATTATTTGTTTTGTAATTTCGGCGACATTTCATTTTATTGACTTATTAATGAAAAATCTTATTTATTGTAATTTATCGGTAACAGGTGAAACTAAAGTTAAAAACTCCGAACATTTTAGAGCATATAATTTCAATGAAAATCTCAGAAAGATCTCTTTTCAATAATATCTCCTGTGTTGTATTACTCATGGATGACTCGAACCACAAGTCATTGCAAGTCACAAAATATTGTTTGTTTCTTTTAATAAAATTTCTACTTATGTTCTCTAATTTGGTTTAAATCATCGTTAGTCTTCTCATTTTTTTGGCAAAACAATCCGAAATAAAAGCAAAAAACTTAACTTTAATAAATAGATTATAAACTACTAAAGCTTTACAAAGTCAGATATTATGAGCGTATCGATCTTGGTTTATTTGTAATACAACGAAGAAACAAATACGATTAATAGCATACATCATCGTATTAATCCCAAACTTACTTTGAGGGAGAACCAGTACTTTATACATAATACACTACAAGCGCATCCACACTCATATTTTTATGTTAACGCGCATTACGCAATTCGTAGTGTATTATGTATAAAATACCGGTTCTCACTCGCGTAAGTTTGGGATTAATGGGATTAATACGACGATATATGATTAATAGGCTCAAGTTTTGTATTGATTATAAATAAGTTCCTAATATCCTAGTTATTATCGAAACTATTAAAAGATAAACTTCTTCCCAGCGTAATATCAATAAGCTTTCAATAATAACAATAATAATTATGATCCATATTGCAATTCTTATTTACATTTTACTGATATTTGGGCAGCAATGCAATGGTGAGATTGTAATTTAATCCTTTCAATAAAATAATTTAACTAACGTTTTACAATTTCGACATAATCCACTTATTGCGTGGATAATTACAGCTCAAAATGGTTGCCAAACAATAAAATGCACAGCTATTACAGTGTGCGATAACTGTGCCGCTCCTTTCGATTGTCAGCCGTCATGCGAAAATCCTATGGGAAAAAATTGTCCAACGAAAACGTGCAGCGCTGCGTGTGTTTGCGGTAGCGGTTACATAAGAAGCGCTAATGGCACCTGTGTTACGCTTTCTCAATGCCAGACCACGGAGAAAGTTTCAAGTTTATTAATTAATTTAATTTATTATGAGCTAATTTTTATTCAAAACTCTATAAAATCAATACCATTAAATAATTATCACATTTTCTTAGCAAATCTGACAACCTTAGGCACTGGAAGTTCCAGCGAAAACAGAGACGGGTTTGAGCCTAATTCTATGACGTGCGGAGAAAATGAGCAATTTTATGGATGCGGCGCTTGCGATGGTACTTGTATTAAGCCAAATGTTGTGTGTCCTTTGGCATGCATATGGCCAGGCGGTTGCGGATGTTCGCCTGGTTTTGTTAGAGACACCACAACTAGTGTTTGCGTCAACGAATTATCAAAGAGCTGTGCTGCACAACGTACTGGTTCCGCGGTTTAGCTGTTTTTAAATTAAATCGATTTTCGTTCTAATGTTTTACAATTTTGCCCAAATTCAAATGGGAATAATGGAATAAAATAATTTTTGAAAAAATTAAAAATGATATAACTTTTGCATAATACGTTAAATATTTCAGAGCAATTATTTAATTTTTACTAAAACATATTAATTTTCAAAGACATCAGTTTAAATAGAATGAACACGAATATATTCATTTGAATTTAACATATGCTAAATATACATTAAAAGATGTAAAGAAAAAAATAGAACACTACCGTAAAACTCAATATCTTTATTACATTTTGTGCGCACAATTATATTCAGGAATCTGATTATTATGGTATACCATGATTTAACGAAATTTACCATAATTGAAGACTTATGCCATAATTTACCATAAATTTTAAAAATACTTAAAAATACAGCATAATTGTTTAAAATGTTATAAAAATAATTATTATCAATCTAAGTTAATCGGCGAACCACTTAAGTATTCAAAAGTCAATCAAAAATAAGAATAACACATTCATAGAGAGCTCACTTTATATAGGTTTAATCTAAAGTCAATGTCAAATAACTTCAGCAAAAATTTTGTGGCATCACTCTAATGCTATTGGAGCATTAGAGTTGATGTC